>JAQGBJ010000004.1:0-145492 GCA_034698345.1 Sphaeridia pumilis
CATGCTAACGCCGTTGGTTAAAGTGTCGTGGTTATTGTTGGTGGTGAAGGATAATTTGGGAAAGTTTCTACTCGCCCTGTTACTTGGTGGCAAAAATTGAGCACTTGTTCTAGTCATGGAAATACCGTTTGTCTGCTGAGTAGATCCTGCTCCTGGGTCTCGGAACCCCGGGTTTCCTATTGTTGTTCCGCTCATTGTCACCAAGTGGTCCACTTCGGTCCTTCGAATAAGGTAGTACTCGGAAATTGTCAAAAACATGAGAACCAGAGATACTATCGTAAGCACCACCTATAAAATAACAGAAACAAAAGGTCGTCTTACTCCAAAAGTCTTTTGCCAAAAACTGCACGCAACAATTCCGTTTATAATTTCAGCTTGGAAAAGTCCTTTTGCGCCACTTGAACGTTATGACTTTTGCACAAGATAGCCGCCGAGGGACATCAAGGGTTAAAATGTAGCAGAAGTCTGCTGCTTTTGATAGAAGCTCGGAAGCTTTTGGAATCATAATAAGCATCGGGTATCGTGTATGAATGGCACCACGGCCCTTCCCTCGTCTATCGTTACAGTGAGATAACGCTGTGTATAATGCGGGTAAATGACGTCCCTACGGAAGCGACGTCGCTTCCCAATCAGCTTCCTCTCATATACTTACCTCCATGTAAAAACAAAAGGCAACTTCGACGACGTAACCTTTTTCCAGATCATTTCGCTGGGTGGCAAACAAGCAAACGGCGGTGAGAGTAAATAAAGCTGTGAAAAATACAAGATATGAAAAAATTGATGACTTTTCTCACTTGGATCATGGCACGGGTTATTACTTTAATTCCGACTTTTTCTTACCGGAAATAACGCTGACTATGACTTTAAGCAAGACAGTATAACTGTAGCGGCAAAATATTTTGGACTTGGTTACTTGCATGGCAATTAGCAGGAAGGACACGAGGCAGTAAATGCCCAGCGCCACGATCCCGATCGCTCCACATACTCCCGCTACGTAAACTGCAACTGCGAATTTTAAAAGAAAAAACCTTTAGCTTTTCCTCAAAACCATAGTATACACATGCAATTTCAACTTACAATTTGGCTTGAAGCTAGATATATTTTGGCCACAAAGTTGTCGTCCGAAGTTGATGTCCTTGCACATTTGCCATGGTCCGTAGTTGCCTCTTTCTTGGGCTGCAAAAAGAAACAAGATTGACGTTAATCCCCCTCTCATATTCTTATACTGTCTCATTTCCCTAACATGGACGTTTGCGAAGAGTTCCATTGCAGATGGCTGTCGTAAAGCCAAGTTGGTCTCGATTGAGCCATCTTTTAAAACTCTATTTCCGTTGCACTGAAGGTGAAAATTTCTAAATTGCTTTCTCCGTTTCCAAAAAGACTTTCCTATAATCTCTCGAATCTCTCGAGAATATTTTTTTCGTGTTTCGGTAATCTTCAAGATTTCTAACAACTGAGGAGGCCAGACTTGCATTACTCGCAATCCTTTTCAAACTTGGTTAAAAAAAGATTTTCCCAAGTGAATCGAAAACTTTTCGAGGTATCATTCTCAAGGGTGACATCTTACAAATGTTACTTTTCTATCGTAGGTGTCTAAACCTGATAAAAAATTGAAAATCAAACTCAGAATAACTGTGAAGTAATAGTATGCCAAAAACTTATATTGTGTTTGTTCCCGCAGAGCAGTCAGGACGCATATCGAGGAGACAAGTTTCGAAATAATCAAAAAGCGTTTAGCAACCAGTTGGATTCAGGCAACGCCTGTTAGCATAACCAGCCGGATTTGGCAAAAGTGTAACAAAGACGTTGTATTTGGCCATAAGCAGTGGCACTTACGCCGTCATCATAAAGTCGGAGCATGCAAGAAGGAAAGCCGAATTTTTCGCCATATGGTGGCTAGTACGCGGGAAGAAAGAGCAAAAAGAAACTTGCTAAATTATTCTTCTCTTCGTCATTCAGAGCTTTTTCGTTTCCCTTGCAGCCTCACAAGACTTGACTTTTCGCCCAAGTCTGTCAGTAGTACATGGTTTTGAATGGAACCTGTATGTTAAAAATTTGGCATAATTTCATCCCAAACTTTTGCTTCGTTAGATAAGGGGGCTTTTTTCTCTGTATTCCTCCCTCCTTCTTAGGTATTCAGTTACCATTGTTATAAGTATACCTGGAGTGCCTTTACCGCATAATTATCATTTCACCCGCTAAAAACTTTTCCAGCAATGAATACCAACAGTGACGTGTGTATGCATAACAAAAAATTCTGGGAAAAAACCCGTCAGCTATTTTCAACCTACAAACAATTTCCAGTGCATCCCAGAATGTGTGTCGTGTCTTTAGTCCATCCATTTGTTTGAGTTGCATTCCATGTCAGTTGATGCAATCCGTCCGATTACTTTGATACTATATTCTTTTTTCTTATGGTAACGGACCTCATCTGGGCCCATCAAGACAGTCTTCTCAAGGGACAGACACAGTATGTAACAAGGTTCGTTGCGGCGGCGGGAGTATGGCGTATGGCTCCATACATTTTCGGATCCGTTCCAGTAGCCTTCCCAGTTGATGGTTACATGAGCCACTGACATTGTAGCGAAGAAAGAGTCTAGCAAACCGAATCACAGAAGCGTCTCTCCATTACAGTCTTTCTCTCTTTTACCACGCTTATTTCTTACGTATATATCTTACGACGGCTACACGACGGATGAGTGCAAAACCAAGGCCTTATTTCTCCATTAACCTTTGTGTCAGAGATTCTTCTATCCATCCTCAAGGCTGGCTGGACCAGTTTTTGGTCGTCCAGCCCATGCATGGTAGTAGAACCGTATTCAGGAAAAACACTAACGCCGCCGTACAGTCTGTCACTAGCTCCATAGTGTCGGCATCAACAGCTTGCTTCTTCAGTGATACACACTCACAAACTCGTAGAGAACGCTTCTGTTTGCCGCCATATGTTTACCCGGGTTAGGCAGATGTTTCTCCAGCGAATCCCCACCCACATCACTTCCGAGACCCATCTAACCTGAAGGCAAGTTGCGATAATGCCAAGTGGTTCAGAATATTTTTTCTGCGTAGAAATATACCCGACAGCTTTTATTATTTTCTTCTCTTTAGTCCTCGCTTTGCTCCAGGCCAGGCAGAAAGCTGTGTTGCTTGATGCTGCTCCTTCTCCTACTGGCTTTTATGTAAAGATGTCTTTCACTTCTGGTTTATGAAGTCGTAACCCGCGAGTGACTTTATGGACTTTCAACAGGTCATGATAAAGGCGGCTCTCCCGACGTGAAAAGACTCAATGACATCTTGATCATTCTCTAGTTTTTGTGAGCTTATTTTGCCAGTTATCGATAGGATTCCTCTCAGCAAAAGCTGTTTTCTTGAAGTATTGCTGGGAATACAGGATCATGCATTTACTTTCGAAATTCACGTCGAAATGCCTGGCTGACGTAGGACTTGCATGCCATAATGTTTATACTGTTCTAGGAAATTCGACGGAATTTATTATGAGAAAGTACTGCGACGTACTAGAATGAATTGTTCGAATTTTACTGAGTGAGTTCCTCAGTGAGACGGTCGTTTGGAAGCAACCAAAAAAATATGCAATTTTGGATGACACTATTTTAGACAGAACATGCTTTCCATGGAACCCAATCTATAAGGAAATATTTCTTGGCAGCTGGGTTAAGTGCGAAGGAAATACATTATATCATTTGAACCGTTTGGAAAGGTACAAAATAAATTTCCTTCGCTGAACAGGCATATTGTTGAAACCGCTTCTTTTTTAAGAAAGTGCAACATATGTGCTCACATGGTTTTTCAATTTTGGGTTCTAATGTACCTCGAATACTTTGTCGGCTAATAGCCCACGGACTTGTAAGTCTACCCACTAACACATGCATCATATATTCCATAATGGCATCAGCGATGTACTTTTGTAATACGTATTTTGGCGACATTAAAGATCTGAATACCTCTACGCAAACGTTTTAATGCATTCAAATCGAGCAATGATACAGATATATTTTGAGGACAAATGTCGGAGTCGTTATGCGAACAATATCCATTAGAGCTTTGCTGTATTTTGGGAACTGTGATCATTAAATTTTGAATTTCCCATATCGGTAGGCGGAATCGATTAGAAGGGTGACCTTCTAGAACCGTTGCCAGGTTCAACTGGAAAATGAAACAAATTTTGGCGAATTCGCAATAGATGTAACGGACCATGACAGCCAAGTGCAATTAGAGCCACAAACGATCAAACTTGTCTCATTAAGTCTAAACGACAAACAAACAAACAAGCTTCAAGTCTCTTCTGGCTGATGCGGTGCCTGCCATTCTCGTAAAAATTAGAATTGTTTTAGTTTTCAGCAACAAAGAATGCCCAACATTAATAAGGTTTACAAGGATCTAATGCCTCAAACGGTTAGTCGAAAGAGTACTGTGACAGTATTCAGTAGTGTTTTAGTTTCAGAGCTCACAATTGTTTCCACTTCCTTCGTCAAGTCATTCCAGATAATTAGAAAGTTGGAACAAGATAATGACAAAGTTCCTTTATGCTACACACGCTTGAGAAATGTATCTAATCCCATTTTCGCTAAGCCTGGATCTGTCAACTACAGAAAGTCCTTTATTTTGCAACTTCCAAGGAAAATATATAAGATGACATTCTTGAACTAGCCTGGACCGAACTGGGTCCGCGGGAATTCTTAAGCCCAATCCAAGTTTACATACATGTGTGCATAGCAAGATTACCTTAAGATTTTGTTGAGTATTTTAGAAGCTGGTTCATCGTTTCATACTTCAAGAAGAAACAGTCATGAGACACATAGCTTTTGTTGCAAAAAACTTTGGAGGTTAACAGATGCAAAAAAATAAATGATAGAGGTGCAAATGCTTTTCATTAAGATTTACCCGCTTAACCCAGTAAGTTACTCTTCATCGCCATCATCTGCTTTGGGGATAGTCAAGCCGTGAAACCTGCAGAAGTTTTGGCTTCAGAGGTTTCACTAAAAATGAAAAGATTTACACATGAAAGGATTTCCTTCCAGCAAAATGTAGCTTCTGAAGGGAAAGTCCAGCCCAGAAAACATACAACACAGAATGCTGGCTGTTGATGTGACCGCACTTTGGGCCTCAATTCACCGGCAATTTTTCGGTCGAGAAAAGGTGAAAGGGCCATTCTGCTTCTTGGAGGACAACGTCTATCCAATTATAGCGATATGGAAGCGACAAGTGGCATGGAACAAATGCCATCTGTCGCCCCCGAATACTGTTTTGCCGGCAAACCCAATTACAACTTTTATGAGCACCTAAACAGTGAAAAGAGGGTGTAAATTTTCAGCGGTCTGTCAGTTCCGTTGGCAGAAATAAGGTAGTGCAATATATATTTCACGAAAGTTCTCTCCTTTGGTCACCACCATTCACAGGCCGTGTGGACTGGAGAAAGCCGAAATAAGCATGCTGAATAATACCTTGGTGGTAGCATATGCACAAAATACGGAAGTGGACCAAGGGGAGAAGACCAGAAGCCGAGTACGAAACATTGGTATCGTAACCATAGTATTATTTTGTTTGTCCCATTTTGGCTTCTTTACAACCCCGCACACGTGGGCCTTCTCAAAATGTTATTCAACTTAACACTTTCACCGCCCTTGGCTTCGGATTCGAGTGTTTGAACAACAAAAAAACTGAATGTCACAATCACTTGTCATGTCTCAATTCAACACTTTTAGCTGGCTTTCAAAAGGTTTCGAGATAATGGGATGGAAATATTATTTTTATAACGTCCGTCCACACCCCCGCAAACTGAATTCTATCAATAAACTTTGATGAATAAAAACGTTGAATCGGAAATGGACTTACTGTATCTGTTCCTGAAAGTTCCCCATTGCGGCAATGCGACGGCTACGGTGCCAATGATGAAGCAAGCGATGCCCAGGACGACGACGGCAATGGACAGTGCCACCCTCTGATTATCCATTTCCACATTCTTCTTGGACATCCAGGACGATTAAGGGATAGAACCACACTCGAAATTTTATGTACACTGTGAGGTTCTTTGAAATAATTTGAAAAAACTGTCAACCACAACACAACGTCAACTAACTTGTACTCACTCCAATGATGACGCTGCTACGATGATGACTTCCCGTATAGTTTGCAGATTTCCATTATCTTCTTATCTGTGTGTAGAGTCGATAATTTTTGAAACTCCTTCGTCCAACTTATCTTATCTCGGTCGTCACCATTTAGTCACAGGGATTCGCAATTTTGCTCCACTGATTCATTTACACTTTGTTTTTATCACCTCCGTGTCATTTTTTGGTAAACAGCGCGAGACTTTCACAACTGCAGGAATAAGTATCACAGTTGAAAAATGGTAACGCGCACGTGGACGGAAAGTTGAATTAACTTTTAATTTTTCCAGGTACACAATTTTTGACTCGGTCACAAAATTTTGCAAATCTCCGCAGACAATACACTGCGAGCGCAGTTCCCCTCGTTGGCAGTTGAATACATGCACACACACGCTAGCTGACTGGACTTGCAATTACTTGTTCCACCTGTGCTGGTGTGCGTATTATATATTTGCAGCGTATATAAGATGTGGCATAGACACGCATTCAGAGCCAAAACTCACTCGCATGAACTCGATGCACCACCTGACTGTTCTCTCACCTGCTCGATCGATGGAGCCTCACTTTGTTTACAATGTCCAATTCAATAAGCGTCGTCGCTCCTTCGTTTCGTTGCTGCCACCCTTGTTACGCACCAATCTCGTCGAACCGAAGCGCTGGTGACTGTCCATCGACTGCTTGCTATATAGTCTGTCAGCGACGTACTACGCTTATCGAATTCTATTATTGTAGTGTATTGTAGTGGCCTCCGAGGGAAAGGGTTGTCGTTTTTCCGTTGTCCGAGGGGTAGGAAACGCTGAGCATCAGCTTAAACTTTTTCTCCAACTATTTTTCTGTGTTATCCTATAACTCCATGGTCCATTAACGCAACTTTTGTTCCGCCTGCAATAAAAATTTGACAAACTTATTAACAGTTCAAACGACTTCACCATCCATTTCATAAAGCCGATGAGACACGGTTGATGACACATTACGCCTGGTCCTATTTCTAGAATGTCTATACATGGCAAACTTGTATTAGCTCGTTATTTAATGTCAAGAGATTTCAGATTCAATTTGCCATTTGCGCTTCGGCTTCCTCCTCCTACATGCACCTCAAGGTAAATAAACATTGCAAAATTGCGCAATGGAACTTGCAAATATTTGTTTGCTGTCACTGATTCAGTAAGCGTCAAATTACGTTCGTGACTGGCGAAGACTCAAGACGACAATGCGTGGTTTCAGGTGTGTGTCCAACATATTGTGGGTAAACAACATGTAGTTTTAGAAAAGTCAATAATCGGCCTACATGGAAGGTCATTATAGTGGAACGCTGTTTGTAAAATATCACAACAGAGACGAGTCATTTGGCGTCATTTCAAAGCTCGGCTTATATACATCATGTTGGTCGAAGTAATAGCAACAGATATATTTCAAAGAAACCACCCACCCAATAGCAATGCAATTACTTACTCTCCAGTGGACTTGAGCAGATCTCACATGGTCGTAAATCCTGGCTTTGTGAATATACATACTTCTTGCATAACCTTTACCCAATACCGCTTGTCCAGTCATGCTCTAAACAGCTTTTCAGCGACCTACTCTTGTGATATATTAGCTTTTCAGGGCCAAAACATTTTCATATCTTTTGGCAACTACCGACCGCCACCGCACTTACGAAACTTCACGGAACTTTGGAGCCCAAAAAGGCGGCAACAACCTGTCAAGAACAGGTGTGTACACGTAAGTAATTTTTATAAACTGAAAATGATAGGGATTTTATGACGACATTGTTCCTATCCAGTTTGACCTACGATGATGTCACTATTTGAAGACCATGTTACACTTGGGCATAAACTCATACAGGAGAAACGTCGCTTTGTAAACTTCATCAATAAAATGCAATTACAGAGCCGTTTACTTGCATGTGATAACAAACTATGAGAATCATGATTACGTGTTTGTTTATAATTTCGGGGCTGCAAACATAGGACGTATATATTTTTAAACGCATGCGAATCAAAGAATTATGTAACTATGCATCAACTCATTAAACTTGACAGTGTCGAGGCTTGCATTACGGGGCTGCAAATACAGTTACACATCTAAAGGTGCAAATGGATAACGAAAAAACAGCAGATGGTAACTGAATACAAAAACTTTGATCTATTTTACGTCCCAGGAATTTGCACACCAACATTAACACCTTCGAGTTCGTGGCGCTATATCTATTCAAGTACCTGATGAGCATGACTGTGGAGATTTGCCAGGATTTTACTGAATAAAGATCTTGCAAGATCCGTTTTTACAACACCGCCTTTCCTTTTGATACCTTCAGCGCCATTCCGAAAGAATTATTTCCTTGCAGTAACATCGAAGGTTTTGGCGGATTTTCTCGGGTAATTCTGGATAGAAGCAGGTAGACGGCTCGAGTATCTTCGCGCTATGTTGCGGATGAAGCCGACGGGTAATATTTTTGGACATTTAAGTGAATCTGGGTGGAGTATGTGGGAAGCAATTCCTGGTGGACTTTAAATCTTTTTGTCCTTTGTCTGTGAGTATGTAACGAGGACATGCGGGAACTCGGTTTTATTGTTATCACAGGGATGGTTTGGCAAATCAACCATGAAAAATCCCTTCTTCAGGTAGAAAGAAAATAACAGGAGAGGGAAATCAAAAAAATCTCATCTGTCTACTTCGTCTACTGCGCTAATCTCATAGATGGAGAAAGAAAGCGGCGGCTTTTACAAGCAAGACGCAGAAATAGAGAGAAAGTGCATTTTTAAATCATTGTGCTCCCTATTCGGTAGAAAGGATTGCGAAAAGTTTGCACATAGACATATATATACACGGTTAAGAGATTTTCATACATGCCGAATATTTTCCAGGTGGATTTTACCCAGAGTGGAAGCTAAGTGCTTCCTGCTGTGTGATCTCTTCTTCAGTATTTATCTTCAGATCCCGCCCTTTAGAAGCTTAAAGAAATGGCGGTAGAATGCAGAAGACGATACATTTCTGTATTCAAGCCTAATCGCATTCACCTTCAACCTTTTGCGACATGCATTCGTCATGTATAATTGAGCTCTGCGAATTTTCGGCACAATTGGCATTACAACATTGGTAAATCAAACGTTCGGTTGCTTTACAAAATCACATCGAAAGATACTGGCTTGCCGGAACAGTTTGCTATCTTACATGGGATTATTAATTCAATTGACAATCTCTTGCATCAGCAAGAGCAGAGGAGCAACTAAAGTAAAGTAAATTCGTTTCACAGAAATTAATTTCTACGGATACATCCGCCTTGTAGCTGTCTGTCTGGAACTTACTCCTAACTCCGAGAACATTGAATCTGAAACTCGAATCACGTCAATCGTATCTGCTATTCAACCCACGTCTTTATCTTCTTTCCTGGTTTCTCCAACATTCTACTCGACTGTATGCCACGCCAAGCTTGTCATACATTTTGCTTGCAAATTTTGTGAGCATAGTATAACACGTTCGGCTCTACCATTCATGTCTTCTTAGGCCGAATAATAAGCCTCTTGGAACACATTGAAGAAAATAGATACAAAGTTGATTTCCAGTTCTTCCATCCGGAAACCTTACTATGCTATTTCGTTGGACCTTTTCGTGATTTAGTTAGTATCAAGAATTAATAGGTTATTTTGGTCCGCTTTGTGCCTCCTAACTTTTATCTTTCACGGGATTTAATTATTACGGTTACTGAATTTGCAAACGAAATCTTTCTTTGAATCTACAAATAAGAACACTGATTCAATAATATGTTATTATCTGAAGATGGTATTCAAACATTGTTATCGATATTTGTCCTGAATTTTCTCAGGCGGGCTAACAAAATTGGTCCCACGGAGGCTATATGCAAACTTTTTCCTAGATTATTCTTTGTATATGGTCCGCTTGAGATCCACATGTTTTATCCAAGATTTGACAAGTATTTTCCAAAAATTACTGATATACAACGTTGTTGGAGCTTGGATTTCAGATCCATGTTTACTGTCTTCGACTGTTTTCCCCATTCTTATTTTTATGTTCGGAAGGATTTTCGAGAAAAGATGCCGGAATTCCGGAGGGATTGATGGATATGTAATAGTCTCGATAAGTAATACACTTCCTGATTCTGAATTAATGCACAGCGTCTCAGTTGAAACTGTTGTTTCCATAAGCAATTTTTTTCAGAGCCTCCCGATGCATCTAAATCAGAATGCGATACCCGACTGTACAGACTTATGGTCATGACAATCACGACAAGGTTGTAATACTAAATGCTTGTATATAGCGCATTTAGTCTGCAAAGTTTGAAATTGTAAAGGACTCTTGTCGTGTTTTCGCGAAATTTCGGTACGTGTAAAACGTGAATGAGCCAAATTATTGATCTCCTGCTCACGTTTCTGGCGTCTCGTAGCACGGAACTTCGTGGATTCCTTCGATGCACAAGTTTTTGGAACTTATTTTCTGATTTTAGCCTGAGGACCCACGAGCAGCACTCCACTTTACAATGGGTCTATCAAGTCAAGTGTTTATTACACAACGAAGAAGAATCAGTTTGAGATTTCAGCACCGATACGTCCCGTGATTTATGTAACCAATACTTCACGAACAGATGTCAAAATCGTATCGTCATGTTCAAGAACCCTTGCGGCAACACTTGTAGATGGTATGAAAAAAGCCATAAAATCAATCAATCGGTCTTACCACCGTCTAACGACCATAACGCGACGAACGACGCAGACACCGTTTGGTACAGTTTTACCCGCCGATTTACCGTTTGCTTCAATCGAACCGTTGAACCGGATACTTTATTATCTCACGTTAACTAACTCCCTACATTCATGTGATTAACGAACAAGGGAAATAGCTCTGGCTTCTGCGCACCTCACATCCACAAGGTTATGTCAGTGTCTGTTAAAGGTGATCTAATAACAAGCGCAGTAGATTCAGTTGGTGCTCATGTGTTTTAAAAGTTTGTTGATGTAAAAAAGTACAACATTCCTGTGAATTGATCCTGTTTGACAAGCCAACGTGTATAAAAGTAACCATGAAGCTCCTCGTCTCACTAGCTAGATTCGCAACATTAAAATTCTCATCTGGTGCAGCTCCACAAAACGTATGCCTCCCCACTTGCATTGTCACAGTGGCTCCCAGTTCCCAGCCTGTATAAATATATACAATGTTACAACAATTCTCATATCAGCAGCCCCCAGGCTATGCGCAACAGTATTGAAACTTTTGTTCCGATGATCAACATCAACATGTGCATTACCTATACACCACGGCTAAAAAGGATTCGCTGACGTATCTTGTTCAACTGCTTCTTTACGGCTAATGTAACCTGAAATACACTATTATTATCCAGTTCAAGGCATTCTGTGGATTCAATCGGTGCTAATTGTTTGAAATTAGGTGTTCAATCAAAGTGAAAAGCCTAAATGAAGACGTTACAATTTTTAATGCTCTTACGGGATATATCACACAGGTTACTCAACTTCCGCCATGCTGCAAAGAAGTTCTCACGGGAATCATTTGAAACAGATTCTTGGGACCGGCTCGATATCAAACTAACTCGCCGCCACCACCATTATAAAGGCATCAGCAAGTCATAATAATTATGTGGTCACGTCAAGTCAGCATTTGTGCTCCATGATCTCCATGATGTAACTTTCATTTAAGTCGAATGTCACTTGATCCTTCTGAAGAATTTTTACTTCAAGAGTATCACTGTTGTGCTGAACTGGTGGTGAAGCGCTGCTGACTTGCCACTTTTGGGTGAAGCTTTTGTATAAGTACTTTTGGTTGAGGAATTACAGCGTATAGTGTATTCATGATATTCATCCCGTTGACGTTTTCGTAAAAATACCTTCGGTGTCTTCTATCCTTTCATCACAACTACCATTAGATGCAATCTCTCCTCATGCAGGTTTGTCATAGACATTAATGACGAAACTGTATGCTTGGAGAACACATGTCGTATGTGTAATTATTATGTCTCTGCTGGTTTTTTTCAAAATGCGTATGTCAGCCTTAGATGCTATTCATACAAGAAGATATGTGGCTCCAATTCAATTCCTTACAGGTTTGCCGTACCGTAAAAGTAATCATAAAGTTCTTCTTCACCTCATGCATAATTGCAATTAGTTTTGACATTGCCCCAAGGTGCACCCACCATGTACAATGTAGTCGTTAGTCTTTTGGCCCAGCAAAGCCGGTTTCAGATTCAATTATATAAACACATGTACTGCAGATCCTTATGAGGACAAAAGTGCACATGAATAAAAGTTTCAACGACGGTCGTTGGCGCTTTTCTTGCTGACTACAACAAGCAAGATGATCAAGTAAAAAGTTGATACCTTCAAAAGGTGAGGCGGTAGATGATGTAACTCGATTTGCATCCTTCGACCTTATTTGCAATGGCTTGTCTCTCTCTCAAGATCGGATGATGTTATTATATCAAGGGCTTTTCAGAATCCCTCGAGGGACTTTCTTCCCGGAAGGAGCAAACGTCTCGTTACCGACAGCCAAGTAAGCCTGAAACCGCCTTAGACGGAATCATATAAAGATTTTGGCCAAATCCTGTCCATACGTCCGCATTTTCCGTACTTACAGTTGTATCCGCATGGTGTTGTTACTGTAGGTCGATCGGTATTAGTCGCAATAGCCCTTATCGCCTTAACCTTAAAACCCGTTTCACGTCAGCCACAATTTTTGTATGCAAGGGCTCTCTCTGCCTCTAACGATGTTCTTCCGTCTACTCAAATCCCACTTTGAGTCCAGCTTTATTGTAGAAGCCTGCTCCTTGCCTTCGTCCGAGAACTTTGGCACCGCAATAGTGGCATCGATCGAATCAAACGTGCTGCCTATTTACAGCCTTTACAGACTGAATCATTAAATTTAACTATATCCGAAGAAGTATCCTTCTGTCAACCATCAGAGAAAAATGTTCTACAAAAAACAACAGATTTTCATAAAAATGTAACTGCGTATTTTGCCGCTTACAAAATAAACTTGGAATCATCGCCGGTGAAAGTCCGCTTCTATCTAACGGGCTAATAATGCAACGTTGAATATACACATGTTCCAAGTAATGCATGCTAGAAGAAAGTGCAAGTTTTGAAACTATGAAAGCAAGCTGATGCACGACATACTAGCTCAGAAAAGTTACGTGCATACGTATTCGTAGACTTGCCGTGTGCGTGGGTGTCCACAAGGGTTTTCCTTAGCAAACGTTATTTATTCCCATTATGAATCTGCGTCACGGACTCTAATCCATTAGATAAGGCAAATGTAAGCGGTCTTGCCAATCGTCGTCCTCATCCCGTATGTAACCTTCAACCTCTTGCAACACGAGCATATATATAGTTGCGAGTTGTGACTGGCTGGACCAGGATTACGGCCAGCTAAACGGCAATTATTCCCGGATTCGCACAACCCACCTCCTGTTGCTCCCGACTCCCGCCTGTCGGATTTGCAACGTCTGGGCTAAATTGTTATTATTATTGCTATTATTGTTATTATGTTTTCCGTCAATTACATTCCCCTTTATATCTTATACACACTCGGACATTTAAAAAGCATTGAAGTTCAGCATCTACTATGAAGACTTTTTTGTTCTGGCAAAAACTCAATTGCGAGTACCCCAAACACCTTTACTTGTTGTTTACACGTCGGCTCATAAAATATGTTTCGACATGTGTAAATAGCAAGTAAAACAGAAGGAGCGTAGCTGAAGCAGTAAGTAAACATGACATTTACACCTTTTATCAATCCGACACTTTATTATGATAGCGGTTTGCCTGCAAAGAATTGCCTCATATTCATACGAGTACCTGCAACAATGTAATTTTAAAATGCGGATGTTATCGAATCCAGTGCTCAGGTATTTTGATCTTCCAACTCCACAGTGGCGTAATTTGATTTGGGTCGACATTTATAAAATCGTTTTCGTAAAGCTCAAACATGCTTTAAATTTTTTTCAACTAAATTTGACCAAGCGCTCGTGCATGCATCAACTGACCTCATTATAAATTTTGTAATTATGTCCGCAGACAAAAAGTACAAGATGCACTTTTGCGTGCATTCATAATAAGAATAAAAAACCGCAATTACCTGATTCAAACTCCAAGTTAATTTTATAAAACTATCACTCGTCGCAAAAAACAGAAATCAGCAGGCTTTCAGCGTCATATTTTCTCCTTCATTTGCACACAAATACAACACGTAAAGGACGGATTCCACCCAAGTGTTACACAAGAGCTAGGGAATTTTTCACAGCAAATAATAACAACATATACACGACATCACGCAGCTTTTTGAAAAGCAAAACACAAAACTATAGCGAAAACAGGTCAAGCTCCACAAGGTTGCGCTGGAATGCGGTGGTGGTGTATGTCAGTGGTCATCACTGGGAAGTTGAACGCGTCTTGTGTTTCTATTGCCTCTAGAATGTACATGAGACGTGGGCTATATATGAGGATGACGATGTATTGGGTAAAGGTTCGCTAATGAAATTATTACATTAGATTCTTAGATGAACGCCCACTACTGGTGGACGATGATTCTTGGTTGCACCGGCGCTCTTATCTGCGATTGTTGGACTGACGAGCGACTTTGAGTGAGAGAAGAGTTTGCTGAATTTGGCGAGTTGTTGTTGGGTGAAGTAAATGTTGTTTGTGTGCTAGATGAAGGAGTTGGTAATGTTGAAAAGAGTTATACTGTACATCTATATACATGAGGCTGGGCTAACGCGCTTCTTCTTGAAAGGTGAGTGAGTCTTGTAATGAGAATGGAGGGCAAGCAGTATAGGGGAGTAAGAGAATTCTTTTCTTTCCGTCTCGATGAATACATGGCGAAGAGGGAATTAAGCACAGGTAAGTCGGTCTCCCTGACAAGATTCGCTCACTTCCACCGACTCATCCTGTTTCTTGATCGTGTTTGCGAATGCAAGAAGGCAAGACAATACGGGAGAGAAGACCGAGAAGAAGAAGAACAAGAAGATGCCACTCTCATCTTTGAGGGCTCCTTAAATTTATGTGTGCAACAAGTTGCCAAGTAAGTCCGTTAACGGTGGGACCGCCGGGCCTCCGCCGCCGACCAAACTTCCTCAGCGAGTGGTGTGTGATACCTGTATTGGGCTTGCCACACGAACATATATGGATGTGCATATAATTCTTGGCGAAATTCCCGGCTCACTTTACTCCCTGCTGCGACATGAGACTCTGACAGTCGAGTAACTGTTGTATTGTTACTTTGTTACCAAATGTTCAGCCACTTTAACTCAACTCTAGGGTCTGAACCCATTATCCATTATTTATGCGCTCGCTTGATTCCACTGCAGTCTCAACTCATCAATTCTTCGCAGACAAACTGCAGCCATAACAAACGCGGTAGATGATGCGAGCATTTTTGGAGCCGAGGTGTTTCGTTGAAAAGGGTTTAAAATCCCATTGAATTTTTTAAAGAATCAACACATATGTATGTGTCGAACCTGATTCGGTTGTCCATTGACCAGACGTTTTGATAGGTGAGAAAAGTCGAGATTCGCGTCAAATGGGCGCAATAGCACCGGCAGCGTTTATGACCGCTTCCGGCCACGCAGCTGATGCCGATGCGTAAGACCCAATTTCGCACATCCGCTCTGTCCAGCCAGCTCCTGGTGTTAAATGTGGGAACAAGTAAACTGGATTAAACGAGTATATACAAACTCTGTGTTTAAGTGCCGCGAATTCCTTTCCTCAATAACAACCTTTGATTAAAGGACATTGTGAAGAATATTCTCTTGAATCAAGCTCAAGATGTTTAATGTGATTTGGAAGGGGGCTGGGTTGGGAACGTCCGTCTTGTTCCCAGCCTATCTTATTGTTCTCTGCTCCTGAAAAGTCATGCTCAAGTTGGCATGCAGCAACTGGTACTGCTCCTGTTCCTGCTACAGTTTCTCCGTTTCGTGTCACGGTGGATGGTTGCGTGTCACGAGTCCGGTAACAGCATCGAAGGCTGCTCCGCCATTAGGTAACATTATCGCAGCCATCTGTCATGACCCCTGCCCAATTTGCTCATTGAACTTGTGTGAATGTCACAGAGACGAATTATCGTCCGCGTTATGCAACGCAACATCCTCCAAAACCACGTGGTGGTTCCAAAATACGTGGGCCGAAACCTTCAAGTCATTTATCCGGTTGTACATCATCATCGTCATCATTGCTTCAACCGCATAATCGGGGAAAATAATGCGTACCCATCCACCACAACATATTTAAACACACACACAAACCAACGCACTTGCAAACCAAGTAAGCGTATAGTTGCTGAATGAGATATTTTTGAGTGGATAAAGAGCTTGAGTATTATAACAACGGAACGAGGGACATCCGTCCATTTAAATGCGCGCGAATCTCACAATTTATAAGAGGAGGATGCAACCCATCCACAAACGCGTAAGGCCGCTAAAGGTGGGCAACATTTCAAAGGATAACAACTATGAAGTGTAGTAACAATGCTGACTGTGAATACAGGATGAATTGTTAATGCAGCATGAGTAGTGGATTGGGGCATTGACTTTATCCTACCTTATGGGAGCTACATCCGTTGCGAATGTTGCCAACGGTAACGCAGCAACGTAACGCACTTTCAGCCGTCTGCCGGGCCGTATTTCGCTGGTCCCAATTATACCGGTGTCATTACAGCAATAAAACCTCTTTCAACTCTTCCGTCTCGTTCGGTCCGTCCGCGACTCCTGTAGTATGCATGCAGAATTTATCCTGTCAGAAATTTTTGCGCCCGAATCGTAAGGCTTCAGTTTCTATGCGACTAAATCCTTCTTCTCCAAATTACAGATGTGCTCAAAAAGTCTAATTTATGTTTGTACACAGCAATAGTTCCCTTGGACTTGGAATGCTGAAACCCGTGTATTTTTCTCTCTTCTCTCCTACATTGTGTTTATACGCCTCTGGAACAATTTCAGCATAAATCACTCGGATGCGAATTCTTGTGGTTATCAAGAAGGAGATAAATTCTGTGGCTCACGGAACCGACAGGTGGTTCTATGCAATTACGGGGATCACCTCCAATCAAGCTCAATCACTAGCTAACCTCGAGTAATGTTATGTAGATATGAGTAAGATTCTTCTTGCAGGTCCAGGGAAGGACCTCATAATCATTATCAGCCTCAGGAATACCGATTATAAATGTTTTGACCGATGAGCCAACATTTTCCCAGGTGCTGGGCTACATAATGTGTTAAATTGTTAGTGTAATTGCTCGTGGTGATTGTCTAAGGAACGTAATAATATTTTCTATGAAAAAAGCTTTATGAAAAGTTCTCGGAAATTCACAATTTGAGCTTAAGGGCTTAGCCACATGTTAATTTCCCATAACATGGGAGTCTCAATGTGATGTTGATTCCATCCTCCAAGAATGCTACGAATACAAAACGAGCTTAAATTACATTTATATACGTCCATCACAATTTCTGCGAACCGCCACTCAAAATAAATAAATATTTGCAAATTTTCAGTATTCAGTCTTCTTTGTAAATGTATTTTAATGGATAGTCAGCGACAAAAGTACTGGAGAAGAACTGACGTCGAATACAAATGAATGTAGAATCAAAATGTTTTTATTTCGCCCAAGAAGTTGCGAGTACCATATTAAATATGATTCCATTAATTTGATGCATATTTAAAGGAAAGCCTTGTGCCCAAAAAGATCTTACTTAAGCCTATTTCTTTGGCACAACGCCGCCATATAAAGAAGGTTCCAGTGATGCTTTAATGCTCGCAGAGTAATTGTGAATAAACAGAAATTTTATATAAGTTGTCATGATCAAGCGTTAATTTTTGAAAAGTTCCACAAACAAGAACGAAGAGAGAATATTTGAGCTACTTGAAAAACGCTTTTGCTAAAGAAGTGTTTGATGCAGCTTGAGAAACGTTGGAGGAGCGTCAGTTGTCTCCTTGGCCGACCAAACCAAAACGAGACAACAGCGGCGCTAGCTGAAAGCGTTGAACAGCGGTTAGACGGCGGTTCCGCCTGTCTCTGGTCGTTTCTCAACAAATGGAACCAACTAATCATTTCAAGCTTTCCTTGATCCAATCGAAGCCTTTCTTCCACTTTCACCTGAGCAACTAATGGAGTGCATGACGTAAATGACGATTGTTTGGCTGCGTCATTCTTTGGCTCGTGTTATTTTGCTGCCGATTCTGTAGCGAGTCCCATGTATAGAAGTCCTCTTGTCATATTGATGAGATTTGCGGGATTCTGCGAAATCTGGTCAATCGTAAATAATTGAGGGATGAATTCCCTTCACAAGTGTTTTTGATGTGAGTTGTGTGTTCTGGGAATTGTTCTTTAGTTTCTTTATAGGCATGAGCAAATTAAACATGTGAAGAAAACACAATATTTACCCATATCTACAATTTCGATTCCGTCAAAAGCAGTTCCAGAGTCGGAATGTCTGGTGAAGCATTGCCTAGAGTTTCGTTATGCTGCTTTATGAGAATAAACACGGTGCGAAATTCTCTTCCAAGCCATAATAATTATCTCATGCTTCATTTATTTTCACGTCTTCTCGGAATTCGCACACTACACCTAACTGCAACATGTGGTCGGAAGAAATGAAGGGCTCCAAGTTCTTCTTCCTTGGCATAATTGCTTCAAGCTATTGTTAATTACAGCTATGCCTGTATTCAGAAAGGAGACCTTCTGGAGCAAAATTGCCTAATAACAATCTAGACCCTTTCATCCACTGCAATAATCCAGCCAGAAACCAAACGAACTTCATTCTACGTACAGACTCGAGGCAATAATACAAATAATCCTAGGACGACTTGCACGCAACAACAGACTCTTTATGTGTATTCTTTCCTGCTAATAAACTGCGCCGGTCGTATCAAAGGTTTGTGAGGTGGAAATAGCCTTGCTTTCTCTGTTGCCCGAAGCTGAGTCGGTTTGCTTAGTAAGACCAAGCGAGAAGTACACAGATTACCGTTTGAATCAAGTCGATATCAAAGAGTTGGCTATGAGGCCGCAATATTTCTGCAACTGTGATCCAGGTAATTAGTTGGTTTGGGCTACAACGTAATACTGGATAAAAGGATCTGGGTATGAATGTACCTGCAACAGTTGGTCTCCAGTTTGTTTATCAAAAGATTTTTGTTGGAACTCCAGATGTGGAACTGGAAGTTGGAATTTACCACTGATTTTATATCAATTTGTTTTGCGGAATTTTGAGGATCGGATTTTAGATTTGTCACTCCGTTTTACGAACAAACCTGTTGAAACTTATTGTACTGCACTGCAAGTTTCATTTACCCGTCGCTCGTTATTCGGCGACGTTATTTCAGGAACAACGAAATAGTGTCCTGCTTAATGTCTTCTTATATACTTTAGTGAGGTGAAGACATGGAGTAGAGATCATCAAACGGAAATTGTTCCGTTTCACGAGATGCGATAATGCAAAATACAACACAAAAGCCTCATCGTAATGACATTCAATGGTCACGCCCATTGCAGTCATGCTTGGTCTTTTGCCCTTCTCTGAGAAAAGTTTACAACTTTTTGTTGCCGGTTTTGCTGTTACCCTTTATATACACAGCAACACGTGAAAATGCACAACAGGTAGCCAAAGCCAAACAAAAAGGTTGTCACTGAATGGAAGTGGTCGGAAATGACTCTGCTTGTTACGAGTCAAGTCAGTGGGATGATCAAAGTTGTCCCGTTTCATTCAGTCTCATCGGAGGTTTAGCTGAATCAAATTTCAACTTTGAACATTCTGATAAGGGCTATTGAGTTAGACTAAATAGCTCTCGAAGTTTCTCGAAAACTACTCCGTAATGCACTATATATACACTTTTCTCCCACTCTGGTTCAGTATCAACTGAAACTTTGTAAGTTTAATCTGATTGCATGGAGCTTATAGACATGCAGGACGGATTAACTGTGATATTCCGTAACTAATATGACCACGTTTTTTACTCAATTCGATAGATTTTGAAGTGGTAGATTTTAGTGGTTTGCGCGAACCACTTTTGCCAATTTGCAATAAGCCGTGAAAACGATACGACAGTAAACACTTGAAGCTGCGAAGAGCGTGTAAATGGACCAAAATATAATTCCGGGCAATCAACGGTAGCTCTCGACGTCAAATCTGGAAAAAGCATACAAGGCTGGCCCACACCAGCTGCAGCTGAATCAACAGCCCTGGGCTTGAGTGCACTTGAGTCGTCATAAGCGAAGTACCGGTTCTGAGAAAAATGGGCGGGCTAGGGCCATGTAAGAGCTTGGGAAGGCAATGAAGTCCGCCAAGCAATTTCCTCGGCTACCAATTTATATAGACGCATCCAAGTAAGAAAAATCCACTTGCAAGGAATCTGTGCGCCTTGACAAGAAATCTTCATTTGAAGTTTGTCCGAAGGACGCCAATTTAAGCGGAAGACTATTTTGGTAAATTTAGTTTGCCATTCTAAACCAAGCGCCGAAAAGCGTTGGTCTAGAGCATATTACGTGACATTACATACATGCACAAAGCGAAGAAATTGGATCCTGATAAGCCAGCGCTATTTTCCCTTTACGTTTCACCATGCATGACCCGAGTGATTTACTAAGGGGCAATTTAACTTGTGCCAAAAGAAAAAGCGTTTTTCCATGTTTCTTCCCGTATCTCTCTGTATTCTGGACGTTGTTTACTTGGTCTGCAGAAAAATGGGTCGGCGACGGGTTACGGTGTTGGTCGTGTAGACAAGCGACCCTTTTGTTCAACAAAAACACGCCATGCTTCACCAACTTTTCCTTTGGACACCGCCCGCACCTAAAGAAAAAGCTTTCACCACAATTAAGAAATTACAAACAAAATTTCTTTCCTGATGGCAAAGTTTTGAAGACACGTCGTGCTGTTTACGTCAAACTGTGTGGTCAGTCGGCACAGTCCGAGCCTCAGCAGATATAAAAAAAATTGCGATTTCTTCAATACTTTCCCACCCACAACTTTTTGCAAAACATCTCTCACCGGGGCAACTTGACCTTTCACTTTTAAGTATTTCAGTCACGAAATCAAACTTGTACTATACAGTTGCACAAAATAGTCTGTTCAAACTTGACAAGAAGGAAGAATCGATCAGCACCATGAAGCCTTTTGCGTCTCAAGCCACACTCGTCGTCCGGAATGAATTCCAAACTTGAAAAAACGGATACAAGGACGTTGACAACCAGAACTGGGCAATATCAAGACAAAAATTCGGAGCAAACCAACTACCGCTTTTCCGCAGTGTTCATTGCACCACCGTCTGCAGGAGCCCTTATCACCAGCAGCGACGTGGTCAAAATTGGATGTCCCATAACTTCTGTGAAACGTCAGAAGCAGTTGGCATTATGACTTCTCCGGATGCATTCGACCGTGAATCGCAAAAGTCCTGAGAGTGATGATATAATAATATCCAGCTCTTCCAAGATTCGGAAATTAGATGTTACCAACGAGCGCCGCTTTTTCTCAATTGTTCCGACAAAATTGCAACGTGTTACACTCAACCGTCAACGTTGTACCCAAAACTCACGTGGTTACACAGGTTTTACGACCCAGCATAAAACTTTCCCTAAATATTCGAAGAATACCCCCACGATGACGACGAGCCGGGAATATGGACCAAGAATCATTTTCTCGGCTTTCTCTTTTTAAACAGAGCATAAGCCGCTAAAATGTTGACTCTTGTAAAAAGTTACATCTGGGTGATTTTCACTTCCGCTTGAATTTGTCCATTCAAAAATACGTCCTGGAGGAAATGGTGCATCATTGTATAGGTGGTAACTTAACGAATTTTGTCCATGTTTTCCTAAAGTACGCATATGTACGCTTGGCTGATTTACAAAAGCTTCATATAAATCCCTCGTTCTTGAAAATGAATTGAAGTTTTGTGGTCTTTATTTTTGAGTATGAAATATGTTCTGATTACATAACTTGTTATGAAATCTGCTCATGGTCATCCTTAACTCTCACAAGTTTCCTCCGTCCACAATCCTAAAGCTGCAGGATTAGAATAGGAACCTTGAGCAAAGCGTATTTGAAGTCATCGATTCCTTTGCGTGAGGAGGATTTAGCTAAAACCAATAATTTTGTTGCTAAAATTAAATTCATTCAAGACTAGCACTAGCATATATTTTCAGACACATTCGACAGTGTCATATATGTACATGTATATAGTTCGAAACCTTTGTCTCTGATGTATACAGCTTTTCAGGGCCATGTAAAACCCCAGTGCGGTGTGACACTCAATGAACGTCGTGCCCAAAGGATCCATATTTGTGTGTGCCGCTGGTTACTTGGTGAAAAAGCTGGCTTTGGCTATTAAGTTGATAAATATCAAATGGTTCGAGGTATTTCAAACCTGTCACCCGTCCGGGTTCTAGTCACTGTCGCTTTTATTATTCCATAACAATCTTCAGCCCACGAACTTTCAGTAATAATAGAGCTTTCAAAGAGAGCGACATTGAACCCCAATTTTTCTGTAGAAGCTACGCTGACGACAAGTAAACAGAACAGGTCAATTTCACAAAGTCCACCGCGAAAGAATAAATCATTTTTTACTATTATCTGTTACTGTTCCATGAACGTATGAAAGCAACGTGGGACGTGGGCTTTTGATGCTCGCATTCACTCGTATTACAAAAACGACTATCCTGATTTGGTCAACCTCTCGTAAATTGTACGTATGGTGGTCAGTGGTATGTGATTTTTTGCTAAAAAATGCAAGCAAACCAGTTCTGAGACAATGTCAAGGTTAATGAAAGGAGGCAGTAAACATTACGAGTAATTGCGTCCACGAAAGTAAAATTCATACTTGTTACATAATAACTTTGGCGAGGTAAAAATTCTGTGGTATTATTTGCATGCGATCAAGAAACTCACATCGAAACTTTATTACAAGCCACGAAAAAGTAACAATTACTGCCGCAAACTTTGAAGAAAGTTTTTGGCGATCATCATTAACAAAGAATAATTTTCATAAAGCCAGGTTATGATCTAATGACACACAGGTCGTCTTCACAAAACCGACGTATTATAATGCATATAATGTAACATCAAGGTTGCCTCTTGGGCTTGACTACATCCAGAATAGATTTGTGTCTACTACAATAGTTTTTACGTATCTTCAGAGCTAGTCTCTACTCAACGACGACATGTCGAATTAAAACTATGATACGGTGTATATTTGTATTCCAGGGTTTTAATCTTGAATGTACACTAACAGCACTTTCTCTAGAAGACTATCATGTAGTAAATGTACACGGTACGTATGTCAGTAGGTGTAGTAGTCGTCATAACTAAGTAGGTACACAAGCACTGATTCAAAGTTATATCACCTCAACTCAAGTCGTTACGTTGCATACGGAAGCAGGTAACAGTGTTTTTTAGATTGTCCGCACCATACTCAAAGTGAAATCATTTTAAATTGCATGGTAATTCAACCCACCCGCCTTCTTAAACTCTCGTTTCATTTATGCCCGCCTATAAAAAGGCGGTATAATTGCCATTTTTTGGCCAACTTACTAGCTCGGTGATCATTAATGGCACATATATAGCCTGCTTTAAATAGGCTGAGTTGAAAGTAGTTGGTTCACAAAGTGGTTGGTTAACAGAAAAACATTTTTGTTATCTTCCATCTACACGGTTCCACGATCTCCCTAAAAAGTGCTACTGACTGAGAACAAAATGCTATTTCAAGGCCAAAAGTACTTTTTAGGCGTAGAGAAACACGCTCCAACTTTAACTTAGCCCCGTTTCTCCTTTTACTCCTATTTCTTGTAGTTTTGCCCCTTGGCAGCAAAAAAATCCTCTGGAAACTAAAGTTAAATTGGTATGCATAACTTTGGTTGTGATAAATAATTGTTTGTGAAAGTCTTTCCCGTATTACATAGTAGCGTAAATATTGTCCTATTTCTTTGTCGGCGGAAAAACCACATGCAGTCTTATAGCAATCTCCGAACATTTCCATCCGCCACGTTGGTATGGCTTACTTTCACTTTAAGCTGATGGATTGGATGGTTGCTTACAAACTTTTTTTTCGCCCTGTGTTTTCTTTTGTTTGACGAAACCATATGGAGGCGGCGATGCAACAGTAGAAGAAACTTTTACTTCTCCTACAGAAACACCTGTGGATTACGTATAACTGCTTTTTTGGAATGTTTTTGACCTATCCTTCAAATATGCTAGACCCAGCTGTTGTGTGCCTGTTATAAATATTTCTACCAAACCATGCCGACATCAAGCAGAGGGAATGGCTGGAAAGTCCCTCTGCTTCATGTTCTTCAGATTTGTCCTGTATACTCTACGTTCAGCATTACATTCTTAATTATATATAGAGTTTTGTACATTATTCTCACGCACTTCCCTACACGACATTCACCACAACAAATGCAGCCTCTCTTTGCCGGTCGCCCTGTCACCGTAAATATTTTCTCCCCGCTGTTACAAGATAGCCTCACAATGTTGCCAATTTCTCTCGTCTTGCCAAACGGCAGGCAAAGACGTATAGTTTTATGTATACTACAAAAGTGCTTCCAGAAACGTGCAGAAATTGCAAGAATGTAGTGTTGTAATCTGTGTTTTTTTGTGCATCAACAGAAAAACCTTTCTCCACTTACGACATTTGTATGACCGATGTTGAACTTGCTCTAGCACATGTGGCTTGTATTTTTATGAACTCTACACAGAATGATGTAACCTACACTAACACAAGGAGAAAGTGATTTCCTACCATACGGCACTGTGAGTGAAATAATCCGATTTGCTGGCTGAATCTACTGTAAACTGCAAATGTTGATATTAGCTAAAAGTAA
Organism: Sphaeridia pumilis; assembly: GCA_034698345.1. Classification (NCBI taxonomy): domain Eukaryota; kingdom Metazoa; phylum Arthropoda; class Collembola; order Symphypleona; family Sminthurididae; genus Sphaeridia; species Sphaeridia pumilis. The sequence goes on from JAQGBJ010000004.1 coordinate 24,945, forward strand.
GCTTTTGAAAGGTCAGTTCATGCTGTGCCGCTAACTGAAATTAATGCGAATCTGTAGATCTGGTGTTACTGCTGTTGGTAAATACAGCATGATGATTCAAAAGCGCTTTAAGAGGTGCTATTCCAATCACGTTTAAGAGAAAAAGCTGGTGACTAAACTTATCAGCATCTGTGATGATATATATAGGTTTGCGACGCTTAAAAAGCGCGTTACTCAGCGATAGGTTTTGCGACACATTATTATCGCTGTTTGTTTTCGGCTCCTATCTTTCAATTAGACTGTTGACAGTTGTCTTGTTTTGTGTATGGTGTTGGGCACACCAACTCGTCCAGATGGAAAGTTGGACGTGACAGTTTGTATATGGAAACTATTTTAAACGAGCATCTGGTGAAAGCAAAGGAAGCTTTTGGCTTGAGTCACACAAAGTACATTAGTGTGTTCCTGTAGGATTTAGCATCATTTTTTGGACTCGGTGTCATGTCCGGAACTTGCGACTAATCGTTAACAAAAGTGGGAAATGTTAAAAGTCTTTGGTACAATTCAAGTTATTTTTTCGGTGTCCAATTGAAGTGAAGAGTAACTGAAGAACCCGTTGAAACCAGATAACAAAACGTCAAAGACTTGAAGGTACCGTTGTGGGTGGCGTGGACGCTTAACCCCATTTCTGGAAGAGACCCGGCCGCTGGCACTGGCAGTTGGTTCCCCAGAGGTTGCAGCGACAAGCGCCACCGCAGCAGTCGTTGGGCCGCGAGTCGCACCAGGAGCCTCGACGAATGCAGGACCGTCTGTAGACATAGAACAAAGGAGAACGTCTAGAGAGAAAATTAGAAGTGGTCAGCTCCTTATCGCTAGTTATTATTTCCATCCCACGAACGCTCCTCCGAAATTACTTCAACTCCCCAAGGAATTCCCAGCCTCAATGTGTGCAACGACGAGCAACGAGCAAGTACAAAAAGCTGCTAAATTTTGGCAAAAGGGAGGCCCAACCAAGCAAATATCATACCGGAAAATATTTACACACTTTGACATACTCCCATCCCTGTCCAAGGATCCGATGGTCGTTTCCCGTACTACAATGAAAGTCATACTACGAGCGGAAGCGCAAGCAAAGTACACAAAGCTGCTGCACACAATACGCAATTTAACCTCTTGAACAGCTTGTTCCGGGAATGAAGGTCCAATTTCCGATACAATTCAACATAATTACAAAAACGGAAATCAATTCTTATGGTAGCCCATCAAGCACACTCAACTGACTCGTGCATATTAACAACTTCAATTTGCCATTTACAAGGCCAAATTTCGGTTCCTGGAAAAACGATTTTTTTCCTATTTTTACCATTGCTTTTACATAACTTAACGTGGTTCTGTGATGTGATCTACGCAGTTCCTTTAAACTTCGTAAAATCGGCTGATTCTGGGCATTTTCTATAACGTCAAGCTTTAGTTAGTATTCATCAGAAATCCATTTTTCGTTTCCAAGAAGATTAATGACTGACATATATACATGTATAACCTTCGTCCTTCAGAAAGCGACGTAGAGAGAAAACCAGAAAACGAATTACAAAATTTGACGAGAGATTCCCGACCGGCAGACAAAGATTGATGGAATCAACGCTGGAATTATAACACTTATATAAGCAGCAAATGTGAATCAGGTTTCTGCAGGCGTAAAAGAAAACTGGAAAGGTCATGGGTTATTCAAAATTGGAAAGCAGTGCAAACCAAACTAGAATCTCGTTAGCAATTACGACACTACTAAAGTCTGAAACGCTGTCATCAGCATGCATATTGACATTTCTTCACGGCTCTATAAACAGTCTGGAAGAACCAGATAAAGACTCGCATAACTAATGAGCTTCCACTGAAGCCATTTCCAAAGCTGTCCCCCAAAAAACACGTACAGAATATGATCAACTACGGGATTCATCAGCAATGTCGCTGCTTCATCCTTTTCTACTTAGCAAATTTCACAGCGTACAAATACGGAGAGTGTACATGTAAAATTAATACATACTCATGCAGTTAATGAATATTTGATACTTGTTGATGAATTTTTGCAGTTTCCGGCAACCCCAAGGCTTTTTTTATAGAAACCAAAGAAAGCATTCATTTTTCCAGGTAAAGATTTCAGGTTTGCTTACTGTTGCTGACGTAAAAACCGCCAGATTTATATAGATACACAATTCCCAAGACTGGTTCAGGTAGCATCTGGCGGGCGTCTAATGCAATTTTCACCTTGTCATACTTGTTGAAGCCTTAAGGAAATCTAAACTGACTTTGACAAGTGTTCCACTGGTAGTAGAATAAACTCAAGAACCTTCATTGAACACGTATTCTATCATCACATGACCACATATAGACAAGCTACACATAGAGACAAGGAAAAAGAAGGGTTCACGAACAAACGTTACTGCTGATGGCCTTGGGAGACTGACTGAGTTGAAATGTACAAGAAGAGCTTCGACCGGAAGCGAACATGATTTAAACTTACTTGTTGACGCCAGGTAAAAGTTGGTTCAACTCTCGTCGGCCTTCGTCAGCGGGCCCGTCCAGCGTGAATTCTGCAATTCCAGATCAAACACATAAATCCAAGGAAAGTACAATAAAAACCTTGTCCCTTCCCATGAGCGTCGACATTTTCACACTATACTGTGCACTTTGGAAAGTTTTGCTTTGACAAACCCCAAAGTATGAAAGCACACACGCCCCAGCCGCATGGTTGTGCCTGTCGACATGAATGAACAACACGTGCACCTCTCATGTAGCTCAGTTCTCAGATCTTTCGAATTTAATTAGAAGCACAAACAAACTCGAAACTTTTCCCCTTAATATTCAGTCTTGGGACTTCAAAGTGTCAATATAGAACACTTGGCAACTTGTTGTGAAATGTGGCTCTTCTACGAATTCGATTAATGATCTTCTATTGTTGTACTTGGTTGTGAAACCTTTCTCTTCAGTTCATTTGTTTTAGCAAGTAGGCTCGAATATAAACAGCAAGAATCTCTTCCGATTGCTCCCAACGCATCAACCTGATTCAGTTAAGCCGTACCAACCACTCAGCCCAGGAGCCTTCATTTGATGTCCAGACGCCCACGCATCTCTTACTTTCTCCGTTTGAACGAGGGATTTCAACATGTGGGAAATTTTGTACACATAACTTTTTCGCATACATTACAAAGTGCATGTATTCCAGCATATATTCAGCCTTTTGGCGAACACTGAACCTTGGACTTGTATTAGGAAAGCAGGAACATGTCCTTGTGGGTTGCGTAGCATTTTCCAGTAACGCAAGGGTCTCTTCTAACCAGCACCTGCGGCAACGGCTTGGCTCTCCGCAACTGGCTAATCAAGTCTTTGCTCATTGAAATTCATGTTTCTTTTGATCTCACGCAAATTAAGAATTAGAGGAGAATCTTGCGTAATTCATAAGCTTGCAAAAATTCTCCCATAGTTTGCTTTCTTTCTCCGACGATTAAGTAAACACAGACTCCGACTATATTCAACAGCGGCTGAAATTCAAGGACTTTTCCAAGTTCCCTCGAGGTTAAACGTCTAGTTTCTCTCTTTCGTTACATTCATTTTATATGGACTGACGTGGTTCCAGAGTTTACATTGTACTTGAATAATCGGTTCTGGTTTTACGGTTCTACACCTCTTGAAGTGAGTCAACTGCTCTTTTTCTTTTACATTTTTTACAAGTATGCAACTTGACTTGCCAATCCGCCGAGGTAGCTATTCGTCTCATTCAGCCTTTCTCAGTAAGAACCGAATAAAATTCGGAAGTTTTGGGTCACCGGGCGTTTTTCTTTAAGAATGCTGACTCGAAATTGCAATCGCCCTTTTTTGAGCTTGAGATTTCATTCAAACTAAATTGTTTTCGGTCAGAGAGACTGGAAACAAATATCTCATCATGAGTTCAAGGACGATGTTAAATTATCTTGTGTTACCATACAACTAGCTTGAATGTACGTGACCTTTCGAAAAAAATCAGCTGAAACAGGTGGATTACTAAGTGCTGTAGATACCAGAATCCCCGAAACTCACAGTTACCAATACTCGATGATTTTTGCGGCAAATTCTCCCCACATATATTCTCCCCTGGAATTCCTGGACTGTAAATTTGGCGTGATAAAAGCCCGGTAAATCCTTGACTTTGGTATGACGTCCATGGATCACGATCTGTTGTGCGGAATACCCCACTCACTGACTGAATTAGTTTCAATTCCCTCGACACAACCCTCGCTTTAACTGGTAATTACTGAAATGGTGTTGGAAGCACCACTTGCTGTCGTCATATCTAAAAAACGGGTGGTGATTTTGTATGTTATGTCCTACCTCCTCCGACCAATGTATCGCTAAAATCTATTCCTTTCTCCTCTGCCCAAAGTGAACAAGTCATGCGAGTAAATTAATATTCCCCAGAGCCAGTAATTCAACTTGGAATCCTTTACAAGTCGCCCTTTATGTCCCTTTTATCTTTGCGTCGTGTCAGTTGGGCCAAGTGGCGCTTGTGTGTCTGCATACATGTATGTGCTCCGAATTACCCACTTGTCAGAGCTTCGACATCTCGAACCTCCCTTGACTTGATTATTGGCTCTCATAACAAAATTAGCCTCGGTCTTGTCTGTCATGTTAGAATTCATACTCACAAGACGCATTTACGAGCTGCTTGATTACCTCCCGTTGTCACCGCCCCGTTGGCCTATCTAGAACGCGTCATCAAGGTTCTCAAACAGCTGCATTAATTGATACTTTCACTTCTTTAAGCTGGTTGTCTCTTCTGCGTTCAACTTCAATGCCCGTCCTTTGAACAAGACTTTTACTATGCCTCCATAATTTGTTTCGTCTTTACGAAGAAAATCTAGCAGCCATTCTTTTTCTTTCACAAGTAAAAAATTTGACTAACTTTTGTGACAACTTTTGGTATCTTTGAGCTCAGTTTAACAAGGCGTGCTGGAGGGTGCTCAATGGCTGGGTCTGGGTTCTCTAAAACTTAAAAACTTTTTACCCTGTTAGGGGCAGTTAGTTGCTGTAGAACAGGACAGTAACCATTCGTGGGTTGACAAAAAACCATCATTTCATATCTTCAAGAAGAGTAATAGCGCTTTTAGAATCTTGACATTAAAATATATGTCTCAGGGATTCCAAGTTACAGGGAAACCCACAAGTCTATGAGGTTATCCTTGCTTGTGGGAAGAAAAATTATTGTACCTGTAGAAACTGGTAGATAAATATGACAAACCGTTTCGAGTTAACAGAATACGTTTCAAATGCCAGAGGTAAACACTCAAGCTTTATAAATGTACTTGTCCAACTGAGAACTAAAGTACAGTGGAAAATAGAGCCCGTCTGAATGTTAAGGCGGCGGTAGAAAGAGTATAATTTGATCCGTGTTGATGATTTCTCGCTACATTAAGACAGCCGATTTCTCCAGCTGCCACTTACTCTGGTTTCAGAAATTCGATATTGGTGAGTCTGTTGCACAATCTGTTTCACATGCGGTGGAAACCGCACCGAGCTAATTGGAATCCCAGGGACGGATTTGTTAGCAAACACGACTATAAAAGAGACTATACATATTTTGAGCCTATGTAGACACAGCGAATTCATCTGTATGTTACTTGCTGGTGTTTCTTCCCCAACAGCTTCATGGCTTTCACTTTCGACATGGATAATTAGAAAAGTGCAAACATGTGCATGGAGACAATTATACGCGAGTTACTTTCTACAATGAGATCCAAGGCCAATTATTTGGGTGCAATAATTGTATGTACACGTTAGAAAATGGTTGTTGTTTGCTAACGCAGTTGATTACAAGAAAAGGCAATTTGCAAATGAACAGGTGGTGTTTTCAGCTTACCATCTTCCTCGTTGCCATCGTAGTTGTTGTAAGATGGGGGAATTGCGTGCACAAAGTTTGCCAGCAAAACAACTGCCAAGACCGACAAACACATCAAAATTAGCACTTTCGACATGATGATAACCGTGGTGATCTTTCAAAGTTCCTTTCCTATCTTCAGACTGAAAAACAAACTGTGTTGCTGCTGCACAAGTATCACTTTTCCCACACTTGCACCTTTTCTATCCTTTGTGACGTTGTCAATAGAGCCAAATTGTCCTGTAAACAGGAAAATGTTTATGTTAGATCAAGGAAAAACCTTGTTGAAATAAATGATGCTTTGCTGGGAAAAGTTTTCAAGATTAAAAGTTGTTTTTGTAAGCGAAGGTCGGAAGGGGAGGTAGAAGGACATTCATGGCAAAAGTTACTTACATTTTTCCCTAAGGACCCTTGAATGAATTGTGAGAGACACTCACGTATGCGAAGGCGAGAACCTACTAAGAGCGAACAGCAACTGTTTGCCGACTTAATGCAAGTCCTGAGCCGGACTTACTCCTCCACAAGGTGCACACCAAAGACTTGCTTCTCCCACTCAAACTCCCTATCTTTCTACTCGGAAACTGGAAAAAGTCACGCGTACCCTTCTTTAGTACACAGTCTACACTCACTTTCCCACAACTTTCCCCTACATTTTCTTCAACGTTGATCCCGCTGTCGCTTTTACCCCGTTCATAGTATATGCTTCGTGTTGGAGAAATAACACTGCTCTACTGTCTGAGCTTACTTTCTCTCGCGAATTATGCTGTGGTCCTTCTGCAACTTCGAGAGTGATTGTTAGCATCATATCCCCATCTAGCGGACGAATAAAATGAACAAAGTTCAGTAAACGGTTGAAGCTTGATGAATAGCTGCGGGATATGTTTAGATGTCCCATGTTTCCGAAGCGCTGCGATTCAGGTTCTACTGCCATGTGCTTTCAACGAGCTGTCATATTTTTGTTCTGTTGCTGTATAATTCGGTTGAGCTCCGGATAGTTTTGAACCAGCTTCTACAAGTTTTAGAGAAGCTAATAGAGTTTCGATAGGCTGAAACGGGTTTTTATAAACCGATGAGGGTTGAATATGAATTTGGTCTCGGTCCTTTGGTTTGAAAACGGTTATGCTCGAAACGTCAGAAAACAACCCACTCGCAAACGCTATTCGAACGCCATCGCCGACTAGCAAAATTACCGGAACAGCTCGTTAATTCTCAACGGGCCGTAGATCTTCAATGAACCTTGACTGTGGATCATCGATGAACCTTTACTGGAATTTGTGTGACATTTGGTTCGACCTACTGGAGAACTTGTCTGACCAGCTGGATCAACATAGACTACACCCTGACCGTGAAATATCAATTAGAGTTGCTATCGACAGCACATTTGTTCCAAATTGCAGTAATAGAATGATAACAACGGTTCTCATCACCTGTTGGATAACGATTCAGTGAGAAAAAATAATACCCATGTTCACGAGATTGTTTATTACGGTGAGCGCAGCTGCAGCTTCTCCAATACATTCTTTGAAATACAATTAAATTGTCAACATCAAGCTAGATTCAGGTCACAATCACGCACATTCAGTGCATAGTTATACGAACAGGTATCTTCAATATTTTTGCGGATTCTACATGATTCACGGATTACAGTTTCCTCTGGATACAAGGGGTGCAATGTTTACAAGTCTATCTTCAGAAACGGTAGAGGGAGTGCTCAAACACGATTGAGGGGAAAGTGCTTGCTACAGCCGGAAAGTTGTACTTTTATATATACTATAATACCTTTATAACAATTCATGAACATTAACATTCACTCAACACGCAAACTTGTTCCATTTACATCAACTAACACTAATTCTGGCATTAACCTTGCAACACATTCTTGAGAGTCGATAATCACTTTTCAAGCACCCGACAGCAGCGATCCCAAACAATGCGGGACTGTAGCTAATTTTTAAATCAAAACTGTCAAACTAGCTAATGGTAATTAAAGTTTTGTATTCATTTAGCACATTTACTTTACCCATGTCCCACCCCACCAATGAAGTACTTAAAAAAGTTAACTTTCACTATTTTGAAGACTTACACTTGTAAATTGAAATTCCGAACGAACTAAAAACTATTTTTCATTCATGATTCAGGCGTTCAATTTTTGGTTTTGGAGAGATGCTGTTTAAAAAATGTGTAGATAATGAAGCTTCAGAAGTAAACAGATATTGCCACCATTGCACGGCAGCTAGGTAGTTGAAGTTGAATACACAAAATATAAATGAGTAAAGTTATTCTTTGATCTCGGCGGTGACTCATGCCACAACAATCACATTACAGAGTTTTAAAGTTTGAAAGAATTAAAGTGTATGGGCTTTAGATGGACTGTTCATTATAGCTTAACACATGAAATACTGCTGTATATTTCCATAAAATACATCAAAGTTTAGTGTACAGTTTACTGCGCTTTGGCGTCAGAAGCTTCCTCCAATTCATAAATCTGGACTGGACGAGCTATTGTAATTTGTATTTTCATATTATCAACGAACGACGTAACCTGAAAATACTTTGTTTTTCTTAGGTGAGTACGTGCCACATGGCGATGGTCTTTCTAAAGTTTTGAGTAATGTCTTGCCAATGGGTCAATTCAGTTCCAGTTTCTCTTGGTCCGACAATACAAGATCCGACGAGAGCATTGCTGCCGATCAACTCATTCGACTGGTCCAAGACGCACACCTGTAACAATACACCACGTTTCTTGTGAGTTTTTCTGTGAAAAACTTGCAAAACTCGCCAAACTTTTCCCTATATAAATACCTCGACGGCAGCTGTATTGAGCGCAGTAGCTGGGATCGAGAAACTCACGGCTTCATTCCAGACAGGATTGTTAGTGTTTTTTCGAGCAGTTGTTTTCTTTTTCTTCAACTTTTTACCTCCTTGAACCAAGTAAACTTTGACGAAAGGGTCTGGAAAAAGTAAGAATAACGGGTTTTTTCATACAATACTAACGTGATTTAGATCCAGCATCAAAATTCAAAGAAATCATAATGGAAATTTCATTAGTACCGATAGTGTCCTTATTAGGAGCCGAGTGAAGATTTCTTGCCTTTAGCAAGACCACAGTGAGCCGCTCCGCGGACGGCAAGTAGGACAATGAAATTAAAATCTCTTGTCTTTCACCAGAAGGCTGAATCAGAGCGCATTAAAAATTAGAATCTTCCACACCTAATCAAATTACACACGTCCTTCTTCTTTTCCGCCTCACCTTCTTATTCTTGCAAATTTCAGCCCAGACATCTAGGTTGGTTGTCACATCAAAGTCCTCGAGACGCATGGAAATTTCTCCAACTACATCATTCCTCGAGTACTTGTCGTAATCAAATACCTAGAAGAATAAGAAATAATATCTCAAGCTTATCCGCCGAAAGTGGCTGTAAAAGTGCTTTCATTATTTATGTAACGCGATTATACAAGGTACAGATGGCGCCATCTGCCAATTCGGTAGAATTGTTGTGCATACCTGGAGAATTAGCGTCTTCTCCTTCAGATCATCCTGCGACACTGGGAACTTGAAGTGCTCATCAAAGTACGGATTAGGATCGTTCCGATGGATGTTGGTCTGTCTCTTGCGCGTGTCAACTTCAGGTGAAAGAAAAACTCTGACGTATGGATCGTTAAAACCGCCTTGGTCGCTGGGTGCCAGGTCCGTTGCTATAAAACACCAAGACAGGAAGCTCGTTAAATTCAAATGCCTCGGATTAATATGTGCTTCAAATGTATATATACATGCAGTGCAGCGCAGTATTGATGAAACGATGTTACACGCACACATCAGTGGCAGCCAAGAGCTATTTGATCTCAAGTTTGACATTTCAAAGGTATTTGCGAACAGCCTTTAACATGCACATGGAGCTTGCTCTTATAGCTATAAATCCAGAAATTGTCGTCTAGCTCTCAGAACCTTTGCGTATCATCATTATCGGTTTACAAATTTACAACCAACTTTGTTCTATTTTGATGCAGAAAAGTATACAGTTTCGGTACGAATCCTTTGAAAAGGCCTTTGTTTCCACATGAACAACTGTGCCTATTTTACCGAACCCGTTTAAAGTACTTGTGTATTCTTGAATATTATGCTTCAGTGTTTGTCATAGTTCAGATATGCACAAGGGCTAGAAACTTATCCAGGCAACAAGTTATTTGCCCAACTTTGTCCAACAACCCAAATTGTTCAAGATCAAAAAGTTTTGCTTATGCATGAGATGACGAAAAGAGTTGACTGAGAATATTCAATCGCACCTTCTTTTGTACAAAAGTGCATATATAAAGTAAGTAATTATTTCGAATTTTTAACTCAAGGTTTCTTCATGCAACAGTAGGATGTGCGTAAAACTAATCAGAAATTGGAGCAAGGAAAAAGTTTTTCGTTAGCAAAATTAAGTAGTGACGACATAGACTCTCCCCACTCAGTCAGGTTCGACACAGGCAAATATATATATTTATATATATGTGCGGGAATGAGGAAAGGTAATTGGATAGATGGTGAAAAGCGTAGTCGGTGAATTGTACATGAACTTCTTTTGTTGTAAAATAGTCGCCTTCAAAAGAATCAAAATGTGTGTGTTTGGAAAGGGCGAAAGGGATGAAAGGATGAGTAAACAAGTTGTCAACGGTGGTGACAAATGCAGAGATGTGTGGCAGAGTGCCATCAATGACAAAAACAAGAGACATCAGTATAGTACAAGGGTCATGATTGAAACCGATCATCAGCAGTGTCGTAGCTTCGTTATGAAAATCGAAAGACGAAGCTTATATTTCTACATGTCTTTTTGATCGCTCAGCTCACAGCAAAATATAAGTATACATCATCGTAGCCTTCACAACCGCTTACCAAAATCCTTAACATCCGGGCTCCAAGGCTCTGCCTCGATCTTCTTCTGATCTCAATTTCACAGCGGGATAAGAGATTTCGGTGAAAGTTGTATTTCCTCAGGCACTCAACTTACTCCTAACGAGACTGGATATATCCATGTCTCTACTTCGTATACAGCCCGATGGAACTTTGGCTCAAAATATCATTTCCCGCTCGCGATCCGCAGTTCACTCTGTCTGTCAGCGATACTATGATGCTCCCATAGCGTTTGCACACCTAGTGAGTCTACTACATTTCTGCCTAATGTGAAAATTTCGGAATGGACCGATACAAGCCTCGGATGAGTAAGTTGTGTATACGATATTGGAAAACTGCTAAAATTACCAGCTTTACATCAGGAGTCTCACAAGCCAGGTTATGAGTAGGAAAGTTTGTGAGACGAGAAATCTCAACTTGCAGAATTTCCACCAAGAAAAAACTAATTACTTGCCATCGAGGCAACAAGACCAATGTACATGACATGCCCGCCAAACTTTTATTGCTCTGCAGCTCACCGATCGTCGCAAGGTTAATTGGAATGGGACTGACTGGAGCTTATTTGGCGCTGATGATTTTTTCAACTTTTACTACCACTCACTCCGAACTGTCCTGACACAAGCACGCCTTCTGCAAACATGATAGAGAAAGAAAAAAACTTACCCTCAACCACTTGTACATGCAGGTCGGATTTGTCCAGCTCATACTTGAGCCGATAGTGAAGACGTCCCAGCGGAGGACTTCGGTCATGAGGCGTAAAGCCAGCTTGTTTGTGGGTTGGCAGAAAGATTGCCAAGTCCTTTTTTTGATACAAGTCCAGTTGAAGAGAGCCAAGAAGCGGGGAAATGGGCCCCGGTGATTGCGAAGAAGCATCGGACAGAGTTGGTGACTTTGGCGGAATCAGCAATGGCGAAATGCATCGAGACGTTCGGCGACTGAAAACAACATGTACAAGAAAGCTTCATAAAATTTCTCGTCCATCTCCGACAAAGAGCTCTGTGAAGTACATGATCAATCATCAATCTCCATGGTTATGAGAAGGACCTGGATAAAATCGGTCCTTGAACTGCCTGAAACGGCGTTTGCGTAACGTCCATACATCAAATTCAGTTACTTGTTAGAGCTTAAGACGCATAAATTCTACATGCGACTAGCACTGTAACCAATACATAAAATGTTGGACATTTCCTGTTAGCCACCTCCGCGTTTCGTAGCAACTGAATCAAAGGATTTCGCAGAACCCGTCTAACATCTAATGGATTCTGGTCAGTCGCCAAATTTTCCACTCCCAGATGCGACTGTGCGTATTGTGGTAAAAACTGGGATTCCGTTTCCGGTCGGTTTTATCCATTTCCAAGGTGACATGTGGAAAACACATAAGGTGAGCCGCGTGTGCACATGTTGTTGTCTAATACGCGAATATCTGCCAAAGACCAAGAAGCCTAATTTTTTTTCTTCTCGTCTTTTCAGGTGCCAGAAAGGCAATATTTTTCACAGAAACGGCTTACTTCCAACTTGCTTCTTTTGATCGAATGAATACACGTGGAGAAGATGTGAGGAATGTCTGCGAAATGCAAGCATGGAGACACGTACATTTTGATATTTACACTCGAGTAAATAAATAAACAGGTACAAATTCCATGCTTTCACCTCGCAGTATATATTTTCCGTACATTTTCACCTTGTTGACCAAAGAAATTTCTCTTTTTCTCTTGAGCCAAGCATTCACATATTCTTATAATATCTTCTTACACGAGATGAGATCTACGATGATGCCTGCTGAAACTCGAGAAGCAACTCTTATGTGTACTAACAAGTTTCAAGGTGTACGAATGCGCTCGCTAGATGTTTACATGCTTCGAGATTCTAATGGAATAATATGCTCAAGAACATAACAAAGGCGATTAAGGGAATGACATTAAACATTTCCTTGTTTGCCCTATGGCGCTACATGTCAAACATTTTTCAGACTGCGCTATAAATTGCTGTGAAACTTGTTCCAAAAGACTTCAAACACCACGTACGTATTATGCGATTTTACATGGGGATTGAACACTGCTCGAGCAAGAAGAAATGAGAGGCATAAAACAGCTAGCTTATGCGTCCTTCAGAATCGAAGTAAAGTCTGTCATATTTTTCTTATTTCTGGCTGTTCAGATTCTTGCCCGTAAGATTAAGAACGTTTCTTGTGCTTCTGCTCGACCATCGTCTTTGCTGCGTCACTGGACCGAACCCCAATGGCTCAGAAAATCTCAAAAAAGAAAAGCGAAATGTTGTCGTCATCGTCTACACAATGTCCTCCTTTTACTTCCTTCGACTCGGATATGACACATGGAGAAAGTAATCACAAACTTGCCAAGACCATCTCTTGTGTCTGTAATCGGCGACAAAGACTCCGACAAGCTTTTCTCCCTTCACCAGTATATCTTGTCTCGATCTATAGAAATATCAGACCCTCTTCACCGTATTCACCACCAAACGCAACAAGTTGTCTTCGTGATGTCGACATGATGTGAGTTATACTCGACAGCTTCAGCCATATGTATATATAAGCTGGATTCTAAATCCTTCATCGTCACATATCCAACGACAACAGACGGAGCAGCACAACAAGACCCCAAAATGGTACACCATGTGTGTGTATGTGTGTCTATCTACCTACATTATATAATTCGTATTCAGAGCTCGTCTTGCATTCAGCATCTGATTAAACCGATTACGCGAAAAAGTTTCCTCTTGCTATCATATCCTTGCCCGGAGAATCCTTGCAAAAGTAGAGCGGATTTGGAGACCCAAGAAGGAAATTACATCTTCTACTTGAGGGAAGCAACAGGCTTCAGCTGCTTACTACGTCGTTGTGCAAAATATGTGTTGGAAGGAAGATGAGCCGAGAATTTTGATACCGACTTGCCAATGTTCTCAGAATTAACTAACCTGCAGTTAATAGCTTATGCTTTTGGGATGCATAGAACTTCTTTACAGTGCAATTTTTATTTGGCCGTCCCTACTACACATGATTGGTTCGTTTCCCCCAGGGAAGCATATACTCGCTTGATGACTTGGTATGGAGTCACTGTTTAATGGCTCGGTCTTGGAAACTGAACCAACGGAGGCCGAGAGCGTCTCATAATTGTTATCAAGGCTATTAGTCGAAAGTTGATTACTAGAGAGAGAAAAATGGAAGGACGGGGAAAAAGAGAGAAAGCATAAAAGAAAGGCAACAAGTGCTTCTTCACCTATTATGAGGAGTTCCAGGAAACGCATGTTTGTCCGACAAAGAATTGAGAGAACATTGGGACTGAGATCCATTTTTCGCGTCCTCGGTGGTAGTCGCCGACGCCGCTACTGCGGCAGCAACAGCGGGATTCCGTACATCGGCGACCGAGGAAGATGGAGATCCGTTCTTCATTTCCAGAGAAGCCGTACGGATCTGCAGAGCAAGAAAATTACCAATCAGTATGACATTTTCACGTTTATGTACTCCTTCAGAACCACTCTTCCAGGTAATTACATCGAGAAACTATTACGATAGTATAATTTTATTTGCGTATGTGCATCCCTGAGTGATGTTGACACCTTGCTCAAAATTGAACTTTTCAAATCATCAATGTATGCACGTGTCATGTCAAGCATGGCTTGTTATGAGAGCTGCATAAGGAAACCTTTAGGGACCTACTCCCTGGGCCTCACAGTTTCAGAGCCTCAGCTCAACCGCTGTTTACAAAGTTTCTTGCAGCTTGGATACTCTGTCAAGTTGCTGTGGTAGCCTTACAGGGATCTGCGATTTTGAATCAATGTTTATGTATCTTACAGACACACACGTTTCGTTTACAACAAGAAACGTGACAAATGCTGAACAAATATTCAAAATTTCAGTATGCGAATACGTACGTGGATTTTCACCGTTTTGCTCCAACTTCGAACACGTCGCATATTATTATCAAAACAAACACTTTATACAAAGATCACTTGGATTCTGCTGTGATCACAAAAATTTTGGGAGAGAAAGAATTTTGATTATCAAAACGGTCACGGAAATTTTAACAATATTGCTTCTGATGACGATTCCAGTTTTTTTGGCACGGAATACAGTTGAGTTGGAGGGCACAATCACCAAGGAGTATCAAGTGTGTTGAACGGTTCTGACGGAATGACTCTGCGATCAGTTCGATCGAGGCTTTTTGACAAAGTGTTGACACTTTTAAAACAAGCTTTCTCTTTGGAGCAGTGATCTCTCCTTGAGTATCATAGTCAAAAGAGGCTTTTAAGGGGAAACTGATGGGAGCGACAGGTAGTTGCGTTGCTTAGTAGTTTTTCCCAGTAGGCAAAAAACGTATGGAGACTCACGTGAAGAGGAGACGGCGATCGGGATCCCATGTAAGTCAACGGTGGAGAATCCGGAGGCGAAACACCAGTGCTGAGACCTTCAGGAGTAAAAGTTCGAATCGCTGGGGAAGAGCCTCGATGTCCCTTTATGAAGTTCAAAATACAATTCCATTATTCATACGTTACCAATGCTTCAATCACTGCCTGTGCCCTGCGCAGGCAGCAATATTACACAGGCTCCCGAATATTAAACCTCCTGCTCTGCCGTAGCCACCCAACACGCAAACACACCTTGTCAAAAGCACTATTTGCTTCCATCAACTTTCATCCGCTCCTCCCGTGGCTTACCTGCTGCTACTACTACTTTCAATCAGCTTTATATTTTCTCCTGCTTCCACCAGTAAACCAAACCCCCGCCAAGCCCAAACACTGTGAATTGCATATACAGCAGGAATAGAGGTAGCCCTTAACTTGATTTCCCTACGCCGTTATATCAATCCACTTTCTCCAAATCTCCAAAGCGTATCTTTTCGCCCAAAAGTAAATCTTCGTCTTCCTCATAGTTATATTATATATTAGAATCTTCGTCATCATCGTGATCATCATTCCTACATAATATTCAACCAACCTACAAACCGCATGGCAAACCGACCTTTTCCGCTTTCACGTTCGTCATCCTATTTGCCTTCTGCCGCCGCCATTGTTTACCTTACTCAACTTTATGCTGTTTGCCTTGATCTCGACTTTTCCCTCCTTGACATCCATCCATGACGTTATTGCAAGGACTAGATGACCATTCGCCACTTGGGGGTTATAAAATACAAAAGCTGTGGCTGTCAAAAGCAATTTTTGCATCGAAATTCGCCGAAATGTGCTCTTTGGCACATAACTAAATGTAGAATTTCCTTGAAACCTGCCGGAGCATTTCTACATGTAAATAACAAGTTAGGTAACTCGGTCTTGAGTCTTTTTTTACGCTTCCTAGAGAAGGTGCAGTAATTCGAAAATGGCAATTCAATTCATTATACAACTTGTTGATCGGATACGACGCGAAAGCATACAAAGTGCATTGAGCACCCTCCACAACCCTCGAACAAGGCAACCTTTATCTCTAACAGCAAGAAAAAAGTTGCAGCTAAACAGAAAACTTCATCAACGCTAATTTATTGCCTTCCCCTTCCTCTGTGCTTAACTTTTTCACCTGTAGCATTTATTGTATAACGTTCCCGCTACGCACACGACACGTGTACTTGACCCACGTTTTCTTTCAACATTCATGCGCTATTATACCTCTTTAAAAAATTGATACATTGATATTATCATCATCATATGTCGATTGAGCCGAGTCAAGCCTTTGCTCCTAGGCCATGAACTGTGATTTACTCCTCGTTGCGTCTTTGTAGCGTTGAATGTTTGCTCCAAGAGGAGCCTGTTCTCCGAAAACTCTTAAAGTTTCCAATTCCAAAATACTGATTTACGCCAAGAAAGCGTCATCCAATCTCACCGTTTTCGGCAACCTAATTATATACACGAGGCAATAAAGTCATATCAAATTTTCATTATGTTCTCCACGTGCAAAAGTTTGCAGCTGCTGGCAATTATAACCTCAGCAATATCAATACACATAGGAAAGTTGCTACAACTCTCTCAGTTGATTTCCGTAGTAACCAATTTTTGCTATACACCTTTGCTTATTTTCCTTTGAATTTTTTGAAACAGTATACCGAGAATCGGCAGGTGAAAAATTGCTCTTGTCATAGGCGTAAATGGCGCGTGTTGGTTCAAGGTTACAGTTCAAAGGAGACGCATTCCTTGAAATATTCCTATCAGAAATCATGTTCATGTAAGTGCACAATCACCTCAGTGTAAAAAAGCCTGGGGAATTTGGACTGTGACACATGTTGCTACGATTTAGAACAGAGGTGTTGGCATAACCAGAAAAAATATAGTCTGATTCGACGACTTGCTTACCTTCTAAAGGTTTTCAGAAGACTATAATAATGTAAAAGAGCGAAAGAGAAAGTTGAACTTTAAATCGTAGTCGTCAATGCATCGCAGTAAGAGGACACAGATGTAATTTAGTGCACGAGACATACTCAAGAGGGAGCCACGCGGAGGCGTTCAAGTGAATGCGAAAAATTCCCATTGGGCTCATTGAATACGACAATTAAAATTGTGTCATCAGGAGCGCGTTTGTGGTAGCGAAAGAAACATACTTTATATTGAAAGGAACGCGCAAATATGTACTTGAGCTTGACGGTTGCTGAATGGAGGCGGTTCAAAAGCGTATTATGTAAACCGGGCTGTGGCGTAAGCGTTTGAGCGTAATTTCACGAAATGGGAAGAGGAAATCCTCATCCTTTGCCAAGTGCAGCAAAAGGCCTCTCAGCTGTCCTTGACTTAATGAGACAGGGCTTCAGATAGTGCGAATTTCCGGCAGGAATGACTGGGTGTAAAGTCCTTGAGGGGTAAACAAGGGGAGTTTAAAAAGTCTCTGAGGAGAAGAGATTTAGGTATGCTGTAGATGCCCTTGCTTGAAAAACCAGCACTTATTGTTGAATTTCATTTTCAAAACGATCACTTTATAAGCATAAATCTCGGTTTTCAGCCCAATTTCTTCTTTGGAAGGTTGTTACGGATTCAATTGAATCCGTAATGTAAATTTTAAAATGCTACTAGTACAAACATTTGGTCGTCTTGAAATACACTTGAAAGCCAAATTTAGATTACTTTGGCTGGTATAACGATCCAAATTTGAATAGTTGGACACACAATGTGTCCGGAAAAGTTAACTGGCCTTTAGTCAGCAATCACTAATGACCAAACATGAAAGTGCTTATTTAATAGGAACATCATAAGAGTTTCTTCAGTATAATCTTTTTTTGAAGCCCATATTCAAAGGTAAATCAAGTTCAAAGTGGAGCTTGAGCTAGTTTAAAACTGCATGATCCAACTCGTATAAAGTTTTGCTTGTGGCTACGAACTATTCGTAAATTCATGAAAACGTTTTGATATTGTCTTGAGACCAGTTCGAAAAATTCTCTACCGCCATCCATTGGACGATGCATAGTAAAATAGGAATTGAATTCGGGCAACTAGAATCGTTCTTCCGGAACCTCGGAACATGCTGTATTTGAACGTCCAGCCCCAAATGACCCATTCACCTCATGTTACGTACACAGTTGCTGTCGATATTTGCAACGGGACACCTCTTGATCGAAACCTTTAATTAAACTCGAGAGAAGCATATAAACCCCGACGAAGGGTATGTAGCGTGTAAAAATCGGTTTCACTTTATCCGCTCACTTTTCGCTTCACCATGTATCTGAATGCGTTCGACTTTCACATAACAATGCAACTTGAGCTACTCGACACATATCCGCTTTCGACATCTCATTATCGAACCACCACCGCTTTTAATATCATGATGATCACTTGTTCCTTCGTCACTATATACGCAACGGGAAATCCTTTAACATTGCCGGCATACACCCACGAGGAAATTGATGTATTTTCTCCGTATAAAAACAACTTGGTGACTCCAAAATGTACATGTGAAAAAAGGGCCTTCACCACTGGCGTTGGCGACCGCCAGGCACCAGGCCACCTCTGAAAGCTTGCTTCAGGCGAAGCAATAAGACATGGAAATTTAGGAGCAGTGTGAAAGTAAACTCATCGAGTGTGTGCATATACATACTTACCAAAACTTTCAGGAAATTGTCAACCGCAAGTCCCGGTCTTGTAATAATATTCGATCGCGTCGGCATTGCCAAAAGGTGCATCTCGTGTGGCTTCCCCTATTATAACACTGTAATGGTCTGAAACCTCAACTTAACCACGCTTTCATTACTATTTTACTTGTTCGTGCATACAGGTAAATGTGGATTCGTACCTAAGTACTTTGTCCACCACCACGCATGATATAAGTTCTCAAATAAACTTATTTTTTGTTCTTTCAATTCCCTGAAGTTTTTACTCGCAAAACTTTGTTTTGCCAAGCCTGAAAAATTCTGACTTAAAGTATCTATCATCCATCCAGTCTACATACTTCAAGTTTTTGCGATATATACTTATGCCGCAAACTACAATCAAATCTTAAGACATGCAACAATTTGTCAGATAACTCAAGAACAGTTTTTCCTGAGCTCACGAACCTTCCCAATAGCAAAATTCAAGCCGGAAAAGTACTTATAGAAATCGAAGCACACGCAGTGTTTTTCTCTTGAATTTTTTTGTCAATTCATCATTATTCTTGCAAACGAGATGCTGAATATTTTTCCATTTATAAATTTGACTTGTGCAAAGCAACAAAGGAAACAATTCAAATCTCATATTTTTAGCAGCCTAGGGCATATATGAAAAAATTCGATCGGCTCACTAATTCCAACCTACATTCCTTTCGGTAATTTACTTATAGAGGACAAGTGTGTGCGACCATATATTATCGACTGCCTTGTGAAAGAAGACGTTGGCGTATGAAATTCGCAATTTGCCAATTTTCCTCTTTCGACTCAATTCACATGACGCATGAAGGACATGGATTCCAGGTTTTAGTCGTCACTCACTTTTACTCAACCATGATATACTCAAGGATTTAGGAGGTGGAGGCGGACTTGATGTAGCAAGCAGGAGGGCAGAGGGGAATTTAGGGTAGACAATAGAGAAATTCCATTTGTAATTTCTAAACCGTTGTCTCTTTCGTACCGATGAATAGTGGCAGTCATCCGTCCCTCGGTTATGCATTTAAACTGCCTTTGTCAACCGAGGACGCGGAGGCAGGTGGGTGTCTATTTAGAGAAACATGCATTTTTCAGCCCGCAAAATACACACAGGAACGATGAAGACTGTACGGTTCGTTGCGAAATAAGTATTCCAGCTATTCTATAACAATTCCGCTTCTTCAATATTTTCGTTTACAAGCGAGACAGCTGTAACAGCTGACGATATAGCGACTTTTATACGTTCTAGACACGGTTGATGTTTGCTGCTAGTGAAATGTCATGAAAGAGCATGTCATCTGTGCAGTAGTAGCGTAGCGACTGGCTGACAGTTTGTTTAAATTTATTTATCGATAGCAATGGAATGGAGGTATTGGCCCAAAGCGAAGCTTACCTTTTTGACAGCATGTTCAATGTGTCCTTGAGAAGAGACTGATGGAGTTCGATTAAGTCTCGCACCAGGAATCGGTTGTCCGGTAGGGAGGGATCGCGACTGATGAGTCAGCATGTCGTCCGGGAAAATCACCAAGTGCCGTGGGTCTTCCAAAACTTCAGGTAGACTCGAAAATGAAGACTGCAGAGGCTGAACGACCCGCTGCTCCTGATTCAAATTGAACTCCTGCAAAAGCAACATAACGTGCACAATTTTTACCAAATTTGGTCAACTCTCGTCTCCGCCTCTAGCCTAATCTCAAAATCAACACATTGGAGAGGCATTTACCGCACCATGCTTGCAAAATAAACATTCCCAAAATGGCCACCAATCACGTTCACTTGTGTTGACAACTCGTTTTTCCCCAAAAGCTTTACGAAAAAGAGGCAAATGATGCCTCGTCATCAAATGTCAGTCTGCATTCAACGGCTCGTCAAGTTGGACAGGAAACGACTCTCACACTCATATACACACTATTTATCCAGTGTAAGAAGATTAAACTTTCTTTGGTCCTTTACTACCACAATCTCCACATAAAAACGTCTGCGTTCCTTTCAACTCTCACTCTGTCAGGAGAACCGTCGCCGCACTTTATGTGTTTAAAAAGCTTATGCTCTCCTGAGCCTTTGAAAGACCCTTTACATAATAATCATTAGCATGGCTTAGGTGTACCTATGAACAAATTGCTCTCACTAGAAAATTTCACCGCCTTTCACTTGTCCCTTGTACGTGTCTGTCTTCACTTGTGTCCATTAGCAAAACAAGATCTCTTAATCGATAATAGCAATGCAGCAAACATTACTAGTACTGACCGAAAGAAGCAAAACAACGGCCTTGACTCCTTGTTCAGACAGACTTGAATCCAAAAACTTGCATTTCCTGCCCAGATTCTTCCAACAGTTTCAATCTCAGCTGTCACAAACGTTGCAATTTTCTAAAAGGTTCACCTTCTCGGGCTTTCCATGTAATTTAATTATTTGGGTAAAATTGCTCCAGACGCCACAAGCTGGAGAAGTGAGACAACAGACAGAATATTATACACAACCGAGTTTAGATATACATTTCCCAACGAGACAGCATAAGCCGTCAGTCATGTTCAAAACAACTTTCACTCTCTGTAAGTCGCTTTTCCAAAATGCCTCAAGCCACAAACGTATCACAATGCTGATGGAGCTAGTACCGCCGCCAAGACCGAAAACAACCTATAACAATTAAATAAACCAGCCGAAAATATCATCGACCTACAAACGTTTGAGCTTCTAATAAAAGCTGTTTCCTGTATACACAACAAGCTGCTTGTTCTGCTCCTCGTAACATTGTCATACCTGAGGATCAAATTTCCAGTTATAAATAACGTTGTAACAGCAAACCTTGCCTAATCGGCAAACCTATACATAAGCAAAACCTGTCCACCTCAATTCCATGTATGTACGTACACAACATGTATGTTGCTCCCCGAAGAGTTATTTGACAAAAATAGACTTTTCAAGCTACAGTAAACTTGAGAAGTTCATAAAAAGAGCAAAACAATTTTTAAAAACCAACAGATCACATTTCCATCGAATTCCTCCACAACCTGATCGCTATCTGTCCATACAAAGTACTCAGTTTGAAAACCAGGGGAGAAACATGTTCAAATTGTAGGCTACACAGGGTGTTGAAAGTTTTGCGAGCCGATCAAGTTACCTCAGGTCTATACAAACAAAATGCTACCAAGGGGGCACAGATAGATGAAAATACCAGTAAAAGTATGCACCTTTTCAATAAAACTTTCAATACCTTTGTCGTCAGACAAAAATCGCGACACAAAAGTTTCAAGTACGACGACGACGACGACGACGATCTCAGCCAAACCGAGAAATACCAAGAGTGAAAGTTTACTGTGGCAAAAGCCAGAACCACGTAGACCTTTTAAATATTTTGCTTTTTCCACCACCACATACACAGCAAGCACAGGAGACGAAGACAAGTACGCAGCTCGCCGATCTTTGTTGCGTCTGTATCTACCTGGCTGAAACTCTTGGAAATATTATTTGAAAAACTGTCGGGCGATAAATGCGACGACCACCTGTAACACTGCAGAAAGAGTCTATTGACAGTAGAATATATTTCTCCTTTTTTGCAATCTTTGAAAATGGCAAAAGAGCCTGGGAACAGCAACAACAGACACCCGCAACATATATCCGTCCAAGTCAAAGATGTGAGACTCAATGGGAAGATACATTGACGGAGCGCGGATGATGATCATGTACAAGAAGCAATAGTGGCTCAGCCTTCCACCCAACACAAACTTGAGCTTTCACCAACCAACCTCGCCAGCAGCAGGAGTAAAACAAGCAGATGAAGAAACGCTTTTGAGAAAGCTCAAATCCTCATCTCAATTGTCCTCCACCACGTAAACCCAGCAGCAGACGAGAAATACACTGACAATATAAAAAGGTTCGCTTTGAAACCACAATCCGACCGTCATTTTACTGTCTCGCCATTCCAGTGTATAGATAAAATTGCGCAGCATATTGAACACACACACACACATACTTTCAACCAGTTTACACATGGACGACGATTTAGAAAGACACGTACGATTTGAACGTTTCATTAAACCTTCTCACGACCCCATGCAAAAGTTCCGACTGTAAAACACCGCTTTGTTGTGTCGTCCCGTCCAATACTGAACCAACAGTTGGTTTGTACACGGCCCAAGTACAAATACTCTAGGCTCGTATAAAAGCGCGCAAGGATGTTTTTGCAAGTTTACAGTTCGCATTAAAATTACAGAGAGCCTGCTGAATTTCGTTCGAAGAAGAGAAAGTTATATTGCAGGATGACGACCATACGGCGCACAAGATTCCAATCGAAACTCTTTTCCCAAGGGTATCTTGTAACTCCTTTTTAACGATCAGTGTAAACGCAACGAGATTATTCTTGTTTTTTATTCCTTGAATCTCAATCAAGTTCCATGAAACTTGGTCGGTAAACATACAAAGTCCACACTATAGACACTGCATATATTTTATCCCTTGCTTCCTACCCCGACCTGGGTTATTCAATAATACTGAGGCGGAAACTAGCTTCAGCTTTTAATATTTACAAAATTTTCAGCTGTTTGATGTCGAGGCTATGTCGCAATCCGGTACAAAGACCTTCGTCATACTGGAGACTACGCTTTTATTCGCTTCAAACTTTTGCCTCAAGGCTAAAAGTCATGCGGTTCGTTCTTGCGCATACATAAATTCTCTACAATGTTTGTTTTGTGCTTAGTGCCAGCAAAAGCGTACACGTATTTTATAAAGTATAAAGTAAGTATCCTTTCTTAAAATGTCAAGTCGCAAAAATTACAAAATTGAATTTAGCGTCTTTGATAATACTTGGTTGAGAAAAATTCCAACAAATTTTCGGTTCACACGCCACACGCAAGCAATACTCTTCTCTTGTATTCTTTTGACTTGAGCAGTTTTAATGCTCACCTTGGACCGGAAACCGCAAAGGCCCTTGCAATACAATATAGCCACAAAAGCACTCTTTCTCCCGCTCTCTTTCACCGTTCGGATGTTTGCAACAGGTTACACAAACCGTCATTTCCAACAACAAAACACAATATCCCAGGACAAATTTCCCACTTTCTCTCCGTCTGGTCTGACCTTGTAGTATGTTGTTGTTTTTGCAGTATTCTGTACATGTGAGCTCATTCAAGCCTCTCGAGTCCGAATCACGTGCTTAACTCAAATGCGAAAATTGTTCTGTGCGCACAGATTGGAACCCAAAGTGGATGATTCAGTATTGTCAAAATTTCAAAAAAAAATAAAGCTATTTCAGATTTCTCACTGGAACTTTCTGAACTTTCCGTGAGACGTAGTTGAACAGTTCTAAAAAATCATACAATTTTTTTAGCATGCGGCATCAGAAAGGTTGGTGTGTGGGATCGTTGATTGAGTAAGGACAAAAACGTACAATAAGTCAAAAAGTTAACGAATTGGAGTCCCTAATATGGACAAAATTATGCTTCCCGTCGTACATGCTCCCGGAAACTCATGTATATATAATTGAATTCAAGAGAAAGAAAGAAGCTAGCAGAAATTTCCTCCGCTCACAATACATTTTGCAGAGTCGTAGCGGGGAAGAATACAAGAAAGGAAAGCATTTCCGTGTCAGATGGGAAAGGTCGGTTATTGCGTGATTTTCAATTTCTACAACCTTTTCTCTCCTGTCCTGTCGTATATACACACAGAATTATTGTCTTGCTCCTCATGTGGCTTTTCTACCATCAACAAACCGCCATCAGGACCCAAAAGGGTGTTTCCCTAAATTTAATTTTTCATTGTTTGTTTCCTTCCCAATATTACTTTGACTCTTCAACACCACAATAGCTACTCTCATTGGAAGTAAAGTACACAACCACCGCCCACCCTTTGATCTCATTCCACCAAAGTTGAGTCGTCGAGAGGATACTCCCTCAAGTGAGCTCTTTGTAAACAACAAAGAAAAGTTGGCCTGGAACAGATGAAATTGAGCATCGTCGTCGTCCACATTTTGTTTTCTATTATTTCTTTGTAGAGACTGTATGTACTATAGAACAAGCAACAAGTTGGTTGCTTTACAAAGTTTTTAGGCTTGACGAACATGAGAGTCTCAAAAGACGATTCTGGTTCTCGTTTTACAAGCAACAACGCGCTGCTTCTGTACGTCTCCTCCCCACCAATTCTTAACTTGGTGCTTCTCAATGTTTTTCAAGACGTTTTTGAACATTCAGAATTAGAGCTTCCAGCCTCTCGAAAATAAACGTGGCTATACACATGCTATTCAACCTCCACGATTCCTTGCGATAGCTGCGACATCTGACGGGACACGCGTTCAGCGAGTTCATCAGTAAAAAGATGTAGCGACCTGTTGCAATCTTTCTTTGGACAGCATGGAAGTAGAATTCCTAGCAGTTTCATTTCCAACTTTCTCCGACTCAGTTTTGCCACAACTTTAGCGCCATCTTCACGAATGTTGCTATAATATTGGTTGGCGATCTTGATCAGTCCTCCGCTGCTGAAACCTCCCGTGGAATAAGTTGCAGATGGCGTTGTCTGCCAATGGTGAATCTCGTGCGAAGCCCTGTTGTGAATGTTTCCTTTCACAGTGATATTTTGCCATGGTCCTTGAACTTGCTTTTGTGCACAAGACGGGAATGTCAAATGGTAAAGCATATTTTCCCAAAGACATATCATGTTTTTCTTTTCTTGTTTTAAAAGTTGGAGCTCTGCCTTGTTAGCAGTGACTTACAAACCGGAGGTAAAAATAGGCCCTCATCCATGTTTGAACATACTGCGTCAACGGTCTTGATTTTTTTGTTGTGAAATAATTCCTTCACGATTTTGACGAACTTTTTCATGCTAAAAACAGATTTCCCCCCTATGACTACATGGTTTTCATTTCATAAAGGGGGTTTACAGTGTATATACATATCTAGTTTTAAGTGTACATGGAGCTCAAAAAATTGTTCAAAATTTTCCTGAGAGTGACAGTCGGTGAAAGTAAGAAAGTTGCATTGAAGCCAATCATCTCCAGTGTTCGATCCGATGAACGGCTGATTAGGTTTCAATTTGTTTCAATGTAACCGACAAACTTTCATCATACACACTCAAAGCACCCAGCTGTTCCTCTAGATGCGGGCAGGTCGGCAAACACGTAATCGCACTTTTCTTCGACACCTGGCGTAGATAATTAGCCGCTTTCGAGCCGATATACTTTTTACGACCTCGTGAACCTGATAAAAGTTGTGCTCTCATTTTTGAACGACAAAAGTCACTCACCTGTTGAGGATAGGTGTAAACAGGTGGACACGACTTGGTACTCGACCTGCTCTTCCAGCTATCCCAGCGAGTTGACACGGAAGTGGAACTTCCATACGGACTCGCAACTGCCGACGACCCTTGTTTTGTACATGAAGTGTAGTAACATCTTCCGAGGCTTTTTCCGCAACCCACGCCACCTTTCCGCATGGGTCGTCCCTTTTTGTCCATGTTGATATGCGGAACTTCGAAGCGCTCCAGGTCACCCCAATCAGCGCCTTTACGTCGTAGCATATAGTAGCGATAAATGACGATTGTCATGGCAACGACGAGCGCGAATCCCGTGCCCATCGCTGCTCCCAGTACTGCCGACGTCACCATGTTGTTGATGAGCCTTGTTGTCTCGCTACTGTTCCAGCTGTTGGCAAAAATACGCGGCCTTGTAATTATGCTTCATTGGGAATGGATAAAGCGAAGAAGAAAAATCCGTGATTCTGTATGCATGAAAAGATATCCTTTCCATAATGGACCCGAGTCAATACGATTCGCCTTTGCAAACTTGAATTTTGATACATAACGCATACAAAAGTAAGTCTATTTGTGTACGTATTCCTGCAAAACTTTTGCAATTCGTTCCAATTCCGTAAAAGTTTTGCCGTCCTAACCAGTTCACACCGCACAATTCTAGCATTATCCAACCTCTCAATCACAAACCTACCCAACTTTGTTAATGAAACGCCTGGATGTTTTGGAAACGTCCTTTCCACACGTGTAATTTTAAAACACAATGCATACATTATTAGCAATTAGCCTCAGGAGCTTGTATATAATTACTGCTACAGCGGAATCTGCAGGAACCGTATGTATTCCACAATTAATATCTGCTCGAGGTTTCCTTGAACTTCAACCGAATGCTTATAATTATTCGCTTCCTCTTCGGCTTCAGCCACTTGTCAGTCTACACAAGTTGGCTTAGGCCAGCAGTGACTTTCGCCAGAGTATCTGCACTCAATTTAAATTTAAATGGTTTCTTCTTCCTTCCGCCGACTTTGTTATCTTCATGCTTACATGTTTTGAGCTTGGTTACTTCATTATAGAAGCAACAGCGATCGATGAGCACATTATGTACATTGAAGGAACCCGACAAAAACCAATCATGCTCACCATAGAACCTTGTTGTTTACACAATCCAGGACGAAGCCCCTAAACAACGGACTGCATCATATAAACGACTCAAAGCTTTCTCCATCCAGACATGCACGTTTTTCTCTAGACGCTCCATCTGGACAAACGCTTTTTCCAGTAGAACATCACAAAGTCATCATCACCGAGTCCCTCTCAAAGTCAAAACAACAAAAGCACTTCTTCTTTCTCAATTCTTGACAAACACGCTAAAAGTTATGGCGTACACATACAAGTATAGGCATAAGCGGCGATGGCGATTCTCAGCAAATGGGCGGATTCACACGGAATTTCTCGTCTATGTCTCTATATATTTTCCTAATTTGACGTTTGAACACTTGTCACGCATTGTTTCACTCGACCATTAACGTTTGTTTGTCTACACAAACAGACAAAAGCAACTCTGCTTTTGTTCCACCTCTTAATTTACTTTCTCCGGAACTGCTTGTTCAATTTGTTCCCTTCGGCTTAGAGGCGCCTTATTGCAGCCAGTTGACTTGACTTCGTGTTGCGCCATCCAGCCAAGTACAAGGTGCAGTCAATCGGTAAAACTTTGTTCTGGTTGCAAACGCCTTGGCAAACTAATAAACATCCGACGTTCAACTAAAGTACTTGCTACAAAGAACAATTCGCCATAGCCTTGATCTTTGCAATTTCTTGTTTGCCTCCCCTAAAAATAACAAAAAAACGACTTGCTACAAAGAAAGTCACTCTTTTGAATCAAAGGACTTGGCACAAGCATAACATTCTCGAATCTTTGTGAACCGAGACAAGAAAGCTGGAATGGTAACAGAAATAGTTTAATGTCCGGACGTGCTTAGAATCCAGTACTTTTGGTTCTAAAAAACCTTCTTGCTGTTTATATCAGGGACATGAAGACATAAAAGCGTTAGCTTTTATAGGCACTAGAATTTCCGGTCAAGACGTAAAATTCAACATATTTTGGTGCATTCTGAAGAACGCTCCTATGATCACAAAGATACATGAGCTGAGACATCAATTGACCGGATAGGTCAACATAAGTCAAATGTCGACATCCTTAACGCTAACCCACAAGGCAATTATTGAATTCGCCGTGGGACTGTGCTGCCGTACGCACTTGTAATTGAACATGATAACTTGAGGGTAACGACAACAAAAGTACCTCCAAGTCCAGGTCGTAGAAGCACCGGTGAGACCAGTAACTGATAGGTTTGTTTCATGTACAAAATAAATTCCAATGTACATTAGGAAACGCTACGGCACAGATAAGGGCAACTTGCCGAGGCTTGGCCGCCTACGACAATTATGCTAGTAAATACTTGTTGGAGAAAGTTGGGAATCGGGTATGAGAGCACTCAAAGAAAAGCATTGCCATACATTACATTTACTTGGAATTTTTGAATTCAACAGAAGCTCTTGGAAAAAGCTACATATGCAAGTTCTCAAATTAGAAGCGGCAAAAGAAATGTCCTCAAGGAATAATAATTGCCTAATCGAATTCCGCCTCCTGTAAGTATAGCAGGCCTTTTTGCAAATGTCGCGTAGCGATGCAAAGTCCATGGCTCTTCACTCAAGTTTGTGGCAAAATACCACTTTGAACATTCACGTTTTACTTTGGCAGCAGAAGTATAAAAAAACTTCACCTTTTTCACCACCGCCATTTTTCGAAATCTTTTGATCTCCACTCAAGACATGACCTGAATGAAAATGTGGGATTCATCTCGAAATAGCAAAGTATAAGAACATTCTCGTGTTCTCGGGACAACTTCAAAAATGGCAAGCCAGGAAAAGACGTCTGATTCCATACGAGAACCCAGAGATTTGATGCGCAGGGGGCTGATACATATTCGATCCAGTACAACAAGCGCAGTCTTCTTTCATCCAAACTGAACAATCAGGGGTAATTTCAGCCTTGTGAACAAATTATATCTTCTCTGACTTGTTGTTACTGTATTATTAAGCAAATCAATGTTCATTCAGTCAGGAAGCTTGAAGCCATATTTGGTGCGTGGGTTGTTCTCTACATCAAATTAAAATCACCGAGCCAACTGACTGAGTGAGTAAAGAAGCCACCATAAGCAGCGTCGTAGTTGGGAAATAAAATAAACTTTCAATTGAAAATTGCAATACTCACGTCATCGAATGTACCTTTCAAAGCTACTGAAGCGTTTGATGATACGACATATAATGTAGTTATAATGCAATTTTTACCTTATACGTTTGCTCCAGGCTTCAGAGCGGCAAGTAATATTATTGCATTTCTGCTCCAGGTCGTTAGCTCAGTTTAACGGCAAGAATCACATGTATATATGGACCAGCAATAATCGCAAAACTGCATGCGTGCCCATTTCCAAAAGTGGGCGCCATTAACTCGGAGTCGTAATAACACAGTTTGCGGTCGCACAAAGCGGCCGTTTTTCCACGTTTCCTTCATACAACATTTTACCTCCTCCGTTGTATCATTGACAGAATCTGTCATTTCGGGCAATGAGTGACAGATAGAAGAAATGCTGCCATTTCCACCAAAATACATACCACGTTGTATTTTTGCAAACGTTTTCCTGCATAATATCACGCAAAAAAGACTTGATTTGATAAATAAAAGAAGCACGAACATGCGGCGCACAAAAGACTACAAATCAGGCATTATACAACAAGTTGCAATTGCTCCTTCTGGAATATGATCTGGGTCGCGTGTAATTACTTTGTTCACTTGAGAGACGGAGACGCTGCTTCAGTCGCCCTACAACGCTTTCACGAGTATTGTACGCTTCAACGTAGTTCACGCTTTTGTACAATTACACAAAAGTCTTATCTCTCACGCTTTCTTTTTCTTTGCAACTTTCAGACGGGGAGAGGAGTAAGATTCATGAATTTATTTCTATAACATGAATTTTGATAAAAGTTTTTATTCTTACCTCAGTCATCCACTATCAACAGGGAAACTTGTGAAGCCTGCAAATTGTTCGAAATCTCAACCAGATTCGTGTATGAGACCAGTCTGACGTCTGACATCCACCTCAAGTTTGCCGGCGATTGTAATAGATTCCGATTCGAGCAGATTTTCAACATTAGGACTGTATCCCGAATTAAATTTCTGCAGCGAGTTTTCGCGAAATTTATGTTGGAACGTTATCAGGTACACTGTTATATATTTATGCGTTTCGAGAGGCTAAAAACGTTTGACAAAAGCTATCAAAACTTTTGGGGAAAAATATGACCTTATTCTGTAGTTCTCTGTAGCACCAAAAAAGGTACAACAAGCAAATATGTTGGCTGGCAACACACACTAAAAAGATATAGGCCGGGGTTAAACGGTTCGATGCGTCCGTTTCTAGCTAATCGGAGATAAACGGCGAATTTTCAAGAGAAAGCTTGTCAAACTGGACTGTCTGACTGAATCGACGACGCGTGTTGGTTATACTGCTGCTCTCGTCCTGGTGTACTTCTGTAATAGAGCATGTTGTTGGTCGGATGCTTGTTTTTCCCGGTGCGAGGAAGCCAGCAGTAGAGGAAGTAAAGCAGCCTCAGCTTTCTCTATTTTTGACTCAAGTATTCTCTCTCTGTTCGCATGTCTCTTTTCCCCGCCTACAACCACCTACACACTTGCAGCTCCAGCGACTTGAATCAAACAACATATGTTACCCAATACCTCCTTTCCTCCGCCAATTTTGCAAATCTTCCGCAAAGCTCCAGGCTAAACACAATGGTTTCGTCAACCCACTATTGCTTACTTAACCGTTCAAAGCGTATCGTTCCACCACTAGCTTTTGTCACTTCTTTTTCGGCGGCAACAGTAACATTCATAGCTTTAGTTTTAACACCCCTTGGATTCCAATCCCCCCGGAAAGCTGAGGGCTTAAGCTGTAAATTTTCCCATCGCACAGATCAACTTTGCCACCAACCGCTCGCTACGCCCTCTGTACAACGTTTTGTTTTTACTGCTAATACATAACTTTGAACAAGCTTAGAGCTCAATCCTTTCTTCTCACTAACTTTGAGTATCCAACTTGTGAGCCGGGAGCGGATTGAGCCATCTCCAATGCTATTTGCTCAAATTCTTCCTAATTCAATTTAATCTGTCTCTCTCAAAATTACCCTAGGCGGATACGGACTGGATTGCTCGATACACAAGAATTAAGTTTACATGGGTGCCGTCAACTAAAGTAATTTGCACAAACAGGAAGCCAATTTAAACTCAAGTGGAATATTTGCCCCTATCCACGCCTGCCTCAGATAACTTGCTAGAGTTTTACTGATAGTAGGATTTTGTCATCGTAACTTTTGTGGAATTATGAAGCGTATAAAGAAGGTTTTTCATATTCATCTCAAGAATATTCCTACCGACAGACTATCTTTGTCCATGTTTACAGCTAAAAGGTGGTTTCTTTTCTCCAAGTTCCATCAGTGTGATTTATCTTTCTTTTTGAGCAACTTGAGGATCTGGGAAAAGTTGAAGGCAATTTCAGTTCGAGTCCCCACGGTCTTCGGCAGGAGCAAAACATCTGGCAAAGATTGGCTTTTAAGAGCTTCTTGTTGAGCCATTGTATAATGTGCAAAAAAGAGCTATCAGGGCGTACTTACTCTGATGCTTTTGCTAATATGTTATCGACTGCCTTGAGTCAGGACGTGCGTCGAATATGAATCGACCTTCATTTTGTACCACGTTTGTCACTGCTGCTGCAGGAGTTTCCAAAGGTGGCGGTGGCGACCCTGGCTTTCATTACCCGTGTGTTTCACGAATAGTTTCTTCCATTGAGTATTTTTGCGGGGAGACACCAGAATGTTCTTGTGTCTCCCGGTAATTTGAAACTAATTCAACTTTGTCCGCGAAACGTACTTGGTATTTTCCAGCAGGCACTACTATCAAATATTGTCAGTTAAGACGCCAAGTCCTTTGAAAATTTGCTGCGGTGGCTATTGATTACGGGCATAGGCTTTGCAAAGGCTAAAATAAAAAAACAAGTTTACGTAACGGATATTGTCCGGGGACAAAAGATCCAATCTTCATTTAGCAAAGGTAGATAAAATAGACTTGATGATGCTGTCGTGGTGTGGTATTACTTTCCCCTGCTTGCGAAACAAACAAACTTGGCAGAAAGCCTATTCAGCTTTTTTCCATTGTACCACCACAAGGTTCATTAAAACCGAATTTCGCAGGAGGGAAGCATGCATAGCTGATCGGTATACTCCACAGCGTCTATACCTTTTTTGTTGTTTGCTTACCGGCGCTGATGTCTCTCGTTCCTTTTGTACTCTTTTTGCAGAGAGCTTGCTAAAAGCGATCGATATAAATATTTATAATACAGGTACAGCTAGTCAGTCAAGTCAAACTTTACTATTAACTCACCTCACGAGCCTAATAATGCTGAAAAGCTTGGGGGGGGGTAACTTGGAGACTTGAACTTCGACAAAATATTTAGAATTCTGCAACTTTATGTTCTATTCGTATTTGCAAAACATCGGATTGCCAAACATCTTTTGTTTTATTAATTGGAAATCTGCGAAGAATGCCATCTGCAAGAAGTCGCGAAAAAGTTGAGCTAAAGTGTGCGAAATTGTTTCTTCATATCCAAATATTTGAAAGCACGCCTAATGCACGTGTAAGTGCCTAGTAAAGGTGGAAGTTTCCCCGGAGCAAAATACCGTAGGATCGAGTGAGGAGTGGATAAACTTTCTTCCACCTGTTGATCAAATTGTTTCCAAAGAAAACCCTCAGCAATTGTTTACCAGGAATTCAGCAACAGTAGAAGTCCTTCCGAAATGTGTGCTTACGTCAAAAGCCCAAGGATACGGTAAAGAGATGGAAAGGGAGAAAGTAGCAATCCGTTTCGATTCTAGGAATTCTGTTTCTTTTACTCCCGTCTTTTGTTACTTTCGGACCAAATATTGGTTTACTAAAATTGCAAAAACGCTGGTTGGCTGTGTGACCGTTCAGAGGCTTTGTATTAGATTTTTATTCACGTTGATGAAAAGAAATGGTCTTGCTTACGGTTAGATTATGTTAGGAACTCTTGGTCTGCAATTCAAAGGTTTCAAATTTTGGATAAAAAACAAAACCATCGTATTCGTTCGTTCGTGAACGTTGCATGAACAGCTCATCGCCAGATATTTTCCTACGTCGGATTTCTAAACTTAGGATTTTAGGAAAATGATTAATGCATATCAGTAATTTCTGCTTATCTGGCAGTAAAAGTCTCGTGAACTTGCGTATCTAAGTCAATGTTTTAAAAGTATATAATTGGAATGACGTCAACCGTAAACGCAGCAATTTGGTGATTTGTATTTGTACTATGTACGCAAGAGTTTATATCGCGATCGTCCATAAAGTGGATGAAAATCATTAACACCAGGTTTTACTTTTGCAACCGTTCTCCGGGCTTGCATCATTCTGGTTTCTGGAAAACTTTAAAATTTGGCCTATCGCTAGAAAACGGGAATGTTAGGCGTTGAGCCAGACTTGCCTTCCAAATCTCCAGAAAGCTGCGAGCTCGATTCCAGTAGGTAGGGTCATCTGTTATTCCGCTTTGGTCTCTCTGCCTTTGTGACCGCATTGTCGAGCATAATTTGCAGTATCTCCACCTCGCTTACAAATTCAGCAATTTGCCCTTCGAAGTGAATGTGAAAAAAACGGAAGTTATGTCGACAAAATCAAGGATTCGGTGGTTTTGGTTTTACTTTATCAGCTTCACGTGCCCCTTTCCTATATTGTCGCATCGCTGTTGAACTCAAAGTGGCTTCAAATACACCACTTGCCCATTCACCATGCCCTCGCCGTTTGTACCTCTGCAATTCTGGTCTACCTCGTTTTGCGACCGAAAGCCTTTTGTTTGGAACAGTGCTCTTAAATGTTACTCTGATATTTTGAGTGTGGGAGAGCTTTTGAACTTTGGAGTTCCAGCCTGAGGGCCCAACCTGGCTGAATGTTACCTGGAACTGGTTGACATTCAAATTAATTAATCTCGTCGTATTTTTCGAATTTTTCGCATAATTCCGTTTTGTACGACTTTTTCTGGGCAACATTCATTACTGTTTTGTTGACAGCATGAACTTTCACCAGTTTGTACAGCAATGTTGACTTTCTGCAGTTGAAACCTTGGTAGCTGCGGATATCGAAAGTCAGTTTTCCGTGATGTTATGAATTTGTGGAATTCCGTGCAATCAACATGTACATTTTTCTGTTCGTTAAATGACTGTCGGTCAGTTCGCCTTCACCTTTGATGCTGTTCCATTACATTGCGCATTCAGTTTGACTTTTCAAAGTTGAACAACGTTATGAACGATGATTATAGCCGATAGGGGAAAGCAAACGGAAAGATGCGGAAATATGCGTTACGTATTCACAGCTTTACAGCTTTTGCCACGAGCGCTGGCAAAGCAAAACAAAAACACGAAATCAGCTGATGAGATGAGCTCATTCTGCCGGCGGTTCCTTCAGATTAGTCCTCCATTCATCGGTAAATATTT
Source organism: Sphaeridia pumilis (assembly GCA_034698345.1). Taxonomy (NCBI): domain Eukaryota; kingdom Metazoa; phylum Arthropoda; class Collembola; order Symphypleona; family Sminthurididae; genus Sphaeridia; species Sphaeridia pumilis. The sequence goes on from JAQGBJ010000004.1 coordinate 59,605, forward strand.
TTGAAAATACTCAATTTGTTATATGACGGTACTTGAATTCCAGATAAGTCTTTGTATTATATAAGTAACTACACCAAGGTATTGTTTGGAGTCAAGCTTTTTGTTTATTCCCATTCAGTGAATCGTTAACTTTGCCAAGCCACAACGGCAAACTGACAACAAATAGTTGATAAGATGTCCGTGTTTACATTCTATTTAGGGCCATTCCTTTCCTTACGAAATCAAACTTAAACATGTCGAACAGTTTATATAGTTTATTGTGTAACGAACAAGTGTAAAGCTGTTAGGGTTCGAAGTGACAAAGAATTCTTGTAACTTTTGCAGTCAAATGGATCATCGTTAGTCGTATTCCAGCGGCACTGGGTCTCTGTCCGCAGTGAATTGGATCATTGACTGACATCAAATGGAATCCAAAATACTTCTTCTACTTCTGCTGCACTTGGTAGGACAGTGCTGGTCCAGTGCGCTTCCTTTTCAGGAACAGCTTGAAATCGAAACAAACTCAATTTTTGGCGATGAAGCAGAGGATCAGGACGTGCGAAATGGACCTTTGCCGATTGTTTATTGGCATGGAATGGGTATGTATCTTTAAGAAACTTTCGGTTTAACTAAGAATTTCGTTATTTTCTTGTGACGACACACCTTTCTTTTTCAGGTGACAACGCTTTTAGCGTGAAATCTGCCTTGAGTTTCATTGAAGACGAGATTCCAGGAGTGTATGTTCATTCTATCCAAATTGGACCGAATGTGGCGAAGGTATGTTACTGCATTGAAAGTTACAACTGACAACTGACGTGATTCCTCAACCTTAAATTTTCCTCAACCTTAAATTTTAGGACACCGAGTACGGATTTTTCTACAACATCAACGATCAAATTTCACTGGTTTGCCAAATGCTCAAGAACAACACCAAACTTCATGATGGATATAACGCTATTGGGTTGTCCCAAGGAAGTCAGTTTTTGTAAGTTCCGCATCCGAAGACATTCAAACTCGAAACCTTTTCCTGATCCCGACTCTAGAAGTTTAATTGCATTTGCAGAAGAGCCATTGCTCAAAGATGTCCGTTTCCACCAATGCGGAACTTGATCTCGTTGGGGGGTCAGCACCAAGGTGTTTTCGGTCTCCCGAGATGCTCAGCTCCTAAGCATAGTTGGTGTGAATTTATAGACAAAGCGTTGTCTAATTTTGCTTACGAAGGGTAAGTTTAAAACTTTATTATTCAAGATTGAATGAGTTCGGCAGCGACTATAATGCATTTCAAAATAAATTTCTAGGTGGCTTCAGCATTCCCTGGTCCAAGCTGCATACTGGCATAACCCTTTCAGAGAAGACGTTTATATAAAAAAGAGTGCCTTTATCGCCGAAATTAACAATGAACAGGTGCTAGTTTGTTTGACACACATACCCATTTTAAAGAGTCTTGGCAGCTTACATAACTTTCTGATTCTTTACTTTTCAGTATGTTAACATGACCTACAAAGACAATTTGCTCAAGCTGAGAAGGCTGGTCCTAGTAAAGTTCAAAGACGAGACCATTGTTGAGCCCAAGGAAAGCGAATGGTTCGAGTTTTTTAAGCCTGGGCAAGACAAGGAGATTTTACCTTTGCGGCAATCCAGAATATACACCGAGGTAAGTTTCGCTGAAATTTACATGTAAAGTTCAAACTTTTATTTGTATATAATTTTGTTTCAGGATCGCATAGGACTGAAAACACTAGACGAGTCGGGACGATTAATTCTTTTGGTGTCCGAAGGAAACCATTTACAGTTCACGATTCCTTGGTTCAATGAAAATATTTTACCAATTCTAAAGGAAGTCTAGCATTCAAGTCAAATTGATTTCAACATTCTTTTGTTTAACTGTTTACTTAAAACTATAAATGACCTACTTGCTATATATAAGTTGTTCCTAATAAATCAATTGACATGTTACTGACAGTGTTGGAATTTTAGATTTTTACTACACATCCGTAGGACTGTATTCTATCTGTGGGACTAGGATTTGAGTAATTCTGAAAAATAACCCCTAGTTGTACCACCACTAATCATAACTTTCATCGTCTTTGATAGCATCACTTAAGCCTTCACTACCATTAGAAGAAATGCTTCCAGCCCGGTTCGAAAATCCGTTGAAACCCACCGGAGAGCTGCTATCGGTAACAGCTTCCGACGTACCTGCTTTCTTGGAATCAGATTTTGATTCTTGATTCTTCCCATTGCAGCTTTTTGGTGATGACAAGTTCTTTCGAAAACAATCACGAGATATGAATATAGGAATAGGTATAGGAATTGGTACAGGGATTGGCAACAGAATGGGGTAACACTGTGAATTTGACATGAAATTGGTCTCTTTCTTGTTACAACTATCGTCACTGCTTTGTCTGGACGAAATATCATTGTTTCTGCCTTGACATCTAGAAAGACTGATGACAGTAGCATTCTGATTGGGCCCCTCTTTGGTCTTTGTCCCTGGAGATAAGGATGACATTGCAAGACCTGGACTAGCGTAATTTATCCTGGAAATCTCATTAACCCCTTCTGCCCTTCCTCCGTCAACCCTCGAAGAAGGCAACTTTTCCCGCATCAATGCCTCCTGATTCCAAGAAGCGTCTTCTGACGCCGATAACGAAGTGAAAGGGTTGAGTAATTGTAACGAGTCAATTCCAAGAACATTCAACGGCGGCAGTGGCATCCTCGCCTGTCTCATTAGCCCCAATGTAGCAGACCCATTTTCCATTTGTTTGAGCACCTGTCGATGTTTCCCACTTCCACCGTTGGCGTCCTTGGCAATGGTTTGCTGTTGACTAGCCGGTGGTATCAATGGCATTAAAATGTCATCGTGTTTGTCCAATTGACTTCGAGGAGATCGAATGGCCGTGTCCACATGGTTACTTCGATGAGGTCGTCGTCTAATTGCCGTCAGGTGATGATGATGCCGGTAATCTTGCTTTGGTATCAAATGCGGTCTTTTGGCCATCTCCAAGAGATCCACGGGCGATGTAGGTGGTGGTATGGAGGCGGAGGAAGAAGTTCGTTTATGCAATGACAACTTTGACGATGAACCTTGTGGCTTCTTTTCGTCCCCCACTGGATTTCGTCGAAGTGATTGATGGAGCCAAAGTTCAGGCGTTATGAGGTCGTCGATGACCTCTGGCCTTATCATGCTCACATCCTAGAAATATTCACGTGCCGATCATTAGATGTCATCCTTACAAATTGGATTGATTTGATAATATAACATTGCTACTGCAAAATGAGACATCTGAGACATGTACCTTCAATTGGTCCAAATGAGCCGTCGTTTCCTCGCAAAACACTCGTACTTTGAACTGAGCAAGACATTGTGGAGAGCAAAACTTGGATTCATCCACTGATGATGCATTCGATATGAGATTTTGACGAGAAGCGGAAGCTGAACACCAAATGCACGCGGATCGTTTCTTGAAACAGTCTCTTCGATACTGATCAAAGCAAACGCTGGAACAGAAGCCTGTTGGCGCCCCCGCATCCTTAAAGTCACCCTTTTTGCCACACCACGTGCAAGAGCTCAGTGTACCTGCTGAACATAAAACGTAAGTCGAGATTCAATGACGTAAAATGAAAATTGCATAGAAACCGGAAAGTGTCGCATTACCACCGGAAACATGTGCATACCTGATTGCTGCTCATCTGAACGACGGCGACAGTCATTAACAGCCGTCTTTCCTCCTCCGATTCCACATTTTCGCAAGTCCAGTACTTGGTCCGATTCCTGTAAACAAAGTAAACATGTATGCGTCAGACGTCATATAATTTTCAGATTACACATATGACAGTCGCGTGGGCAAAAGCTGAGGCTGTAAAAATGGACTGTGAATGTGCGGACCTGTCATCCAAACTCGTGTTCTCTAATGGACACCACCACCTCATTCATGGAATATTCTTTTGCAAGAGCCGAAATAGCTCGTCTGTGGACCAAACGACAAGATCAAGTCCTTTTGGTGTTGAATTACCTCATTATTTACCTTCCATGTTTGTCACAACTGTCCACGAGTGTGTACCAGAGTCGAAGTCACTTGATGCCGCAGACCCCGGCAATTCTATCCGTCTCCCCGGTTTTGTTTTCACGTGTATGATAATCCTATATATCTGCCAGGCTGCTTTTATTATCTTCTTCTTCTTCTCAAAAAGACTTTATTTTAAGCGTCGTCCTGTCGTATTACCCGACTTGCCCAAACCTAATTGACTTTCGGACAAACCCTTCGGACGTCTTCACGTTCTCGAAGAAACAATGTCACATTTCCTTTTTTACTTCATTCATAGGTCCTTCCGTCTCCATATATTCTGCAACTGGGGTTGCCGTATGAAATCTTAGCTCTTTGGCATTTTTGTGGCCATGATATTGGATATTGGGAGGCAAAGCCGCAAAAATAGTCATGAAAAAAACAAGTTCCACTCGCATGTATACATACAACGTTTCAAAGTATTAATTTCCTGCAGCTTACATTTCTTTTTCTTATTCAGCCAAGCCTATGATTGCTCTTCTATCATTTCGGTGATGCTCAAGCCCTGTGATAAAAATTGTAGAAAAATATTGTGTCTCTTTGCAAACTCTCTTGTCTAATGATGGAGTTCTATTAATTAACAATCCGCGCAGTCTTACGTTACACTTATGGTGGTGGTTTCCTTTGGACATGTTCATACTGGAATTTTTCATTTTGTATCTTGCCATTCTGTGTTCCCGTTCCACCGAAACTTGACACCTTGTTGTTAACATCACCTTACCAATCACGAAATCCGAGTAGAGACTTACAAAAGTAATCGGAGCTTTGAATCTAAATAATAATAGCAATCATACACGACTATGACTCCCTTCCTTTATCTTGTCGAGTGCGCAATAACTGTATGGTACTATGAGACTGTATAACGTAATCAGATACCACACATTGTGCAAAGTTTCACTTTGTTAAAAATCTGAAACCCGCCAAAGAGCGTAACTCTTCTTAATTTACTTCCTCATAATAAACTATCCTTTCTGCAAACTAACTGCAAACCCATGTATCTTATTAGCACTTTGCCAATTTCCCGTCCTCTTTTTATGCTCCAAGGCCCTTGTTGTCACCCGAGAATAACCCGAGGCTCTCAGGTTCCACAAAAAGGCTGATCTCTGTGTTCGCAAAATACTCCCCATGTTTAAGCGCCAAGAAATTCGCCAGCACATATATACTTGCTAACTGGTATGTTATATTTGTGCCTTATGAAATTTTGAATTTGGGTGTTTTACTGTTCCAAAAATTGAGAATCTGTGATATGGCCTCTCTACAAAATTTCTGCAACTTACCAAAGACGACAACGCCTGAACGTGTTTAAAAGATTTTGTACGGGAAATATTTTCAAGGAACAAAATATCTGTCTATGGACGACGAACACGGGCTGAAGTGAAGGCAGGGAAGGCTATCAGACAGAGCCGAGTTGCCTGGTTTGAAGGGAGGAAAAGAAGAAGAAAGATTGTATTTCGATGGTTTATTATTTCGGTCCCTATATCGTGTTCTCACCCGGGTCTTGTATTTCCAACTTCATATACAAATGTTCTCATCTCTTTCAATGCAATTCGATACTCCTAGCTCTCTTCTTTCCATTTTTAGATCCGATTACACACCTATCCCCCTTTCCCTCTTGACATCACAACTAACATTACATGAGATAACATGACGACAACCCGCCAGCCAAGGGTGCCATCACTATACACTTCAACCAAGACTTACAAGTACACACCCGTGACAGTCTTCAAATTTAATTTTTAACCTGAAGAATTATCAGGATTTTAAATTAAATCTAAAGTACTTGACAAAAACTTTTTAAAACCCTACAATTTCCCATCCAGTTACAAGCCCAACAAGAACCTCTTTACCTGCCTTTGCCCAAAAGCCAATATCAAACTTTGGAGTAATTTAATGCTCACCTCAGAAACTTGTGTCCCCGTCAGCTCTTGCTTGATAAAGACTTTATTCGTCATGCTGGTCCAGTTTCACCAATAGCCGTAAAATAACAACAAAATACAATGGCACAATTCCACAAAACTAACTGCAAACGTTCTGTGAGAGTTCTGACTGCACTTGGGAGACTCCCGCCACTTCCAGTAGCACGATGCTTGTGAAGGAGACTTGCCCACAACATGCCATGTAATGCTATGGTAAATGCCAGCTTTCCCTCTCGACTTGAGCTTGTCGATGTTCACTTTCTCGGCCCACTTTACCGTTTGTTCGGGAATCGCCAGCTTTCCCTCGTTTATGTAATGTTGTGACTATGTGAGAGAGCTACGACGGAAAAAACACAATCTATTGACAATGGCGTGCTACACCAATGTGCACTTGTTATCACGCAGCGTCTTCACTGGCTTGAGCGTTATCATGCTGACTGTGAGTGCTGGAATTAGTATCCGTGCCTATTTTTCAGCAACAGGCTTTTCAGTAAATCAAATTCTACCGGAACTTGACAAAAATCATGGTTCATCAAATTTATAGCTCTTGACAATTCCTATATTGGGCAACTAGTTGCTGTGCTCGATTTCTCAGAAAGAGTAAAAAAGTAATTTTGGCATCATCGGAGCTTTCAGAGGGGAATTGTAGCGGTATTACGAGACTGGTGGACAGGTGTGTCGTTCGCTCAGGTATTCGATAGAGAGAAAGTTCCAAATGGGCAACAAGCTTCAAGAGTTGAAGAGCTACTCATCATATTATTGCCATGTGCACTTGCCAGCAATGACACAATGGCGACAAAGCCAAAAGCTGTATAAATGTTAAAGCATACACAGAAACTATATAGAAAAAAGCATTAAAATACTTCCTGCCGGCCTATCCCCTTGTTGTTTTCTCGAGTGCCGACATTATGAATTTTTCACCACCCGTTTCCATGCTAACAAACGGCGGCTAAAGATATAAATTTTCATAGTAAAAACGTGGAACAGTTACAAAACTGCCGTATTTTTCTAGCCTGCTGCGAGGTCCTGATAAAAACAGCATTAATACAGGTGAGTATCTGGAATCCTTTCTGAAGGATTGGTTCCGGAAATTCTCCCACAAAGTTGCGTGCCCATGCGTAGCAGCTTTTTCAAATTCCGGTGAAAGCATTTGATCAATTGATTGATCCAACAGGAAAAACAGCCGTGTGTGTGTATCAACCTTTGCGTGTAGAATGCCTTGAAGAAATGTAAACCTTGTTGCCGGGCCGGCGTCTTCAAGGTAGAAGTGTCCCATAGGTTTTGTAGCTGAAAAGTTCAATTGTTTTGTCACTTGCGATACTGACTGCTGGCTGAGGGTCGAACAGGGTCGATTGAGGTTTTTATTCGGCAAAAACAAGGGAGACTTTTTTATGATGGCGACTGCCTTAGACGATAACACATTGCTTCGGGCCCTCAAAGCCGAACTTCAGGATCTGAAGCACGAGAACAATGGTGAGCTGACGGAGCCTCAAGAAGTCTAAACTGCCTTACATTACATTTCTTCATGCTGTGATCTTTAAAGTTTTTAACTTTGAATTTTTTAGAACTCAAATTCTTGCTATTCATCGGTCATAAGGACTTTGAAGATCCACGAAGAGCCCCTGGAGGGGAACTTGAGGTTAGCGGAAATAAGTTTTGTATGTTGTAAATATTCGTGAAATTGTTTCACAATCACCGGCTATGACAGATATCTCTGCATGATGCTACAAGAGATTTTCTAGAGAACGTTTGTGGCGTCTCTGAACTACGAAAACAACTGGCAACAACGACGGCATTGCTTGAAGAAGCTACGTTGGTTCAAGAACATTACAAGATTCAGCTGAAGGACCAGGAGAATGAGATTGAAGACTTCAAGGTATCTCAGCTAATTGGGTATAACTACTGCTATGGTCCACTGTGTAATGCATTATGTAATGAACAGAGACGGCTCAAAGATTACCGGAAGAGAGAAATTAATCTGATGAAGCAGGTGAGCAGTTTAACATGACTTGAGCGCATAGCAAAAACAATGGCAGAAAATAACCTGAAATTCGTTTGAAAAATGCAGCCAACGGATATTTGCACTTCAAGAACATCATACGACAGTTCTGAAGGATCTGTGTCCCGTAGATCTAAACAGAGGTAACACCCAACAGAGAGCCACGGAGAGCCTTGATAAACTGTGGGCTTATTATGTGTTTTTTTGTAGCAGCTACGGGAAATTGCGAAGTGCAAGTACGATTACTAGCTATCGACCAAATTCAATTACCACAAGTTCACAAACGCTACCGGAGAACTATAAAGACGCTGTCGCCACTTTGCCGCCTATTTTCCGGACGCAAAAGCCTTTAGCATCTCAGGAGATTTATATTCATAGAATCAAGAAAGTCACGTAACAGCCCTTGCAACCGGTTCGTAGTGAAAATAACAAGTTTGCTTGCAAATTTTATACATAATCTTTCCTTTTATTGACGAAAAGTGAACTACTCTACTGAAAGATACACATAAGAACTTTCAAACCGTAGATCTGCTGACTAACATACAAAGCTAAAGTTTCAACAAATATAACTTGAAAAGAATCAAACATACAATCTTAGATTAAGAAGTCCTTATCATGATTCAGTCATGAGTCATGCCCATACATTGGAATTTTGAAATTCACCGTCATTCACGTCGAAATCATTCATTGTTGTTGTGTCGAGTTGGCCATCGCATTGGTACCCCTACGAATGAATGAAAAATGTCGTACAACATTTCATAAACTGTAACAATATTGGAAGCAAAGAATGCTGATCGATTACTTTTCGTGAATTTGACGAAGAATGCCAAAGCTTTGGCTGTAGCGACGCTCATTATAATGAGCAGCTTCCTTCCATCTCTGACGAATCAAATTCCACCGATCCAAATGATTCTGGAATAACAATGCAGGGGACGGCGCTTCCTCGTCGCTCTGCGAAATTAAATACGTCAAAATTAAAGTCTTTCGAAGTCTAAATAAGAACCATCAGGTTAAATGTTTGTACTTGACTTACATAGTTGATGTTGAACTCTTCATCTGTTCTTGGCAAGGGGGGTGGAACCCTGATACTGATGGGAGTTCCGTATTCATCCACTGGAAGCGGATCTGGTGGTGGAAGCTTGAATACTTCTTCTCCATCCTCTCTGAACTCTGGTTCCGACATCACCGAATCATTGTCGTTGTCAGCATTATTACGAGGTCTGTGGAAAATTATTCCCATGAATACCGCATTCTAAACCAGAATTCATAGAATGAACTTTTTTTATTTACGTGTGAGGCTTGTTGTGCATCCAAGCTCTACAAATCGGGTACAATGGGGTAGATTCATCAAACTGAGCCAAGTCCACACCGCGGTCGAACAATTTCATGACAAACGACGGCTGCGGTTTCGGTGTTTCGGAATAGCCCTGTTTCTTTCCTAGTTTAGAGCTGTAACCAAAGCGATTGAAACTTCTGGAACCCCTGAAAACGATAAATACCTTTTCAAACCAGTAAATATTGAAAAACACGTGAATTTCATTGTGTTACTTACAATCGGTTTTCATCGCCTTCGCTGTCCGTGTCATCGTCGTTCATGAAGTTTTCTTGCATCATGTTACGCAAGACATTGTTGAACTTCATCCGGGCGGTTTTCACCGACAGGTCGTCTGTGGGATCAGAGAATTCAAAGCTTAGTCTTTAAAATATCGGAAGTAAATCACATTCAGTGAAAAATTTAATCAGGCGTACCTAAAGTGTTTTTGTCTTTCTTCATCCTGTACTGATCTGGACTTCCAGCCATGCTAAGGAGAGATCTAACCACAAATCAGTTTCTTTGCAGAACCGCCAATTAAGTTAAAACAAAGAATAAAAGAATCCGCACTGAGTTATCAAATAAATATTTACTAAAACCACTGTGGCCAGATAGAGATTCAGTTTGTTCTCGGCTCTGGTGCATAATGCCGCTCAAAATTCAAAAAATAAAGCTTCTGCTTCTGCTGAAACCTTCCTTGTCCTGAAAGGAGCCGTTCTGATATTATGTAAGCAGGAGGTACCCCCTACCCCAGATGTCTCCCACTTAATAAACACCATACCTCAAAATGCTGTGAAGATTCTGGTTACGTAATATGTGAATGCTACCATTTATTTCTCGCGCTCAAGCTCAAAATTAACTCGCGGCGCCAAATCTAAACTTTTATTCTTCCGGCGAATGTTCTCTCTGCAGACGAAGGTAAACACAGGACAAAATCGAATGAAGTTCGCTTTGAATGAGACAATTTACAATGTTATAACTCACTTTTGAATTAGATTTTGGCAAACCGAAATATATATCAGCGTTCGAAAGGGAGCGAACACGCAGGTCTAGCAAGCAACGTCGAGTGATCAACGTGAGACGTTTTGACTCTAGACGGAATTAACAACCCTTTATAGCCCATATTCTGCGCCATGGCTGAAAGTAGCGGACCTAAAGTGGTTTTTGGATTTGCCAAGAAGGTTAAAGCAAGTAATGTCGTTCAAACCAAATTCCGCAGTGAGGCTGCAGATGACGAGGGGGATGACAAAGATCTGGTTGTCGGATTTGAAGGAGGTGAATTACGAAGGTATGTTGTTCGTATTTTTTCTCATGGTGATTCTCTCGAGCTATTCAATCATTAATCTGGTTTTTGCTGTTCCAGCAAAATACCTAAAGTTAAAAAGAAAGAGCCAGAACCCCTCGTTATACCGCTGATTCGGGAAAATGTTTGGCGAGGAGCAAATCGAAATCAGCAAACAGAAGTTGGGAAGAAGTCTGAGGTAGCTTCAAACGGCTCGAGTTCGGACAAACCATCGAACGGAGGAGAAAAATTCGACCTGGAGTCACAAGCTATAAAGGAGCTTCGACGTAAGTGAAGATCTTTACCTTTTTGCGGTTTCAGGAGGTCCAATTGCCTCATGTTAATTCGTGCGATTTTTTCTATTTTCAGAGACAGGCGAAGATTTTGAAAATGCTGAAGTCAAGGAAGATATTGTTATAAAGCCTTTATTGCTCCAAAATGCCATTCCTGCTGGGTTCGAAAAGGATGAGAATATGGACGTATCGTTACGACCAGACTCCGTAAGTGCTGTTTATGACCATGGTGATTTTCTACTTTTGCTGAGTCAATAATAATCTCAATCCTGTATTCTATTTCAGTCAACATTGGATGATTATGAGAAAATACCCGTTGAACAATATGGACTCGCTGTGTTACGTGGTATGGGATGGTCGAAAGATACTGGCATCGGCAGAACAAACAAAGGGTGAGGGAAATTGGATTTGAAACTTGTTGAAGCAATTGCAAATTGCAACGGGTGAGTGACTAATTTTTCCTTTTTTCAGACATATAGAAATGAAAGAGCCCAGCTTGCGGCCGAAAGGCCTGGGACTCGGTGCTGAGCGTCCTACTGCCAATAAAGACGCCGTCCAAAGCAAAGACGGTGGGAGAGAAGAGAAACTTGTTTTCAAGATCGGTGCATATGCTGTGATTAATAAAGGCTCCAACAAGGGAATGTACTGCCAGGTATAAGAAGGATGTTCACAAAAAAACTCAATGCTTTTGGATGACTATCGTAAGTGAACTAACATTCATGCCTTATGTTCACAGATCACGGGATTTGATGAAGACAACAACAGAGTAGCTGTCAAACTAGCCATCAACTCTAAAATGGCTGATATTTCCAAGTTCAACATAGATATTGTTTCAGCGTCCGATTACAAAACAAAATCAAAAGTTATAAGTAAGTGGACAAATAACTAATTGAATATTAGAATTTTCAATTTTCAGTTTTAATTTATAATTCACCGTTTTCAGATAATGAAAAATATGAACAGTACAAAGCTAAAGTTGACGAAGCCGGTGGATATACAGGAGATTCGTATGGGAAAAATAGGTCCAGATCAAGATCCAGAAGTCCTCCTGGTAGACTCCAAGAAAAGTCCTCTCACAGATCTCAGAGACGAGATGACTACTCCAAATCACGAGACGAGGGTAGAACTAATAGATACCCGAGCACCAGCCCAGAAAGACGCAAACACAAGAAGAAAAGCAAAGACAAGAAAAAGCATAAAAAACGTCACAGAAGGTCATCTTCATCGTCAAGATCCCGGTCACCAGTGGAAAGAAAGAACCGAGACACCGACAGAGATCGCAAAGAATATAGGAGATAACGATAGTTAAGACTAAGTTTCCATAATTTTGTCGGTACTAACTTTTTTATCATGAATGTTTGACATTATATTGTAGGATACGGATGGCTCCTATTTACCATCAAAACCAAGTCCACGAATATGATACTTATAGAAGACTATTGAATGAAATCTGTGCCCAGAACACATCTTAGTTGAACTCAGCTTACTTGAGGCCCCATGTATTTCAGATTCAGTCCTCAAGTACGAATTGTACATGTATTAGCCTGCCCATCAGCGAGATCCGTCAGGTACCATATTAGTATTCATGAGTATAAGGGTAATTTCAGCAGATCTGACTACAGAACATACATTCAGATTCACAGCTCGTTGCTATAATGCCAAAATTATGTGTATAGTGCATTTCTTATTCAACTCACTCAGGGCAAAAGTTTGTTTGTGCGAGTGAATGGACCAGACGCGATGCACTCTGCATGCTTGTTGCATCTTATTAATCCGTAAATGATGATAGAAGGTGGAATATACACCGGCAAGTCCAAATGTAGCACAGTTGGCGCGTGGGCTAGGATAAGCCATCCTTTTCTTTTTGGCTGTAGTCCAAAGAAACCCACGTGTATTTCGCATCACGTTCAGATACAGTAGATTACGACAATACCGGAAAGCATGTTCTCCACATTGTTGTTGAAACAGGAGCAACATTCCTTATTTCTTGCTACACCTCTCAGTCAGTTTGTTGGTTGGATGGAAGCCAACAAAGGGACATCTGAAGCTGATTGTATCTACGTCTTTAACGGCACTGCTGCCTTTAAGTAGTACCTTTGGCTATCTTGTTCGGCTAATTGTAAGTGCGTCTCAGCCGCAGTGAACGAGGGGTACCTGGATACATTGAATGATTTCGATTTGATATGCTTATTTCCTCATTCGACAAGCCCTGCTACTGCTACACTATAAGCATTTGAATCATCAAAAGTTCTGTTTTCGGCTGGTTGCAATCGAGAATAACCTCTGTGAGACTCCTACCACCAACGCAAACAAAGATAAATTAAGAACGCGGCATATGGACTGCGTGTACCCCCTAAAGCCATTACATTTCTTGACATGTGTTTCGTTGGAGCGGCTTTTGATTCCCATCGATATTTTTCTATTCACGACCAGCTTCAAATCCTGGTTGTAAGGCTTGATCGAGTAATTTTGCAACTCCGGCAGCGGCATATACTTACTTGCTCCCTAGTCTCCGCACAAATGCAACGTTTGCATGACAAAATGTCGGTCGAGGCGTCCATTTAACGGAAGCCTTATATTGGTAATAAGATGGTAGCTTGTACTAGCTGATTGCATGTTTGCGAATAAAACTTAATAATGGAAATGCATTTGTGAATGAGAACTATATCGTTGAGGTTATGTACTCGATGTTTGTGGGACACGGAGTCAAGTATTGCAAAACAATGTTCGGAGGACATGGCATGGGGAAATGCATGTGGCCGTGTGCGCTGTTTTCCAGAAAGGCAACAACCAGCGCTGCCGCGCTCCTGCAACGATCATATGCATTACGCAAGCTTCGCTAAAAAGTTTAGAAAATAGTATATGCGAATCTAACGGCGCTAGAATATACATAGAATATATGGTGGTCCGCGGGTATATCTCTAACAGTACGTCAGCGTATTGATCTTGAACATGTGAGCCGAGCCATGGGCGAGAGAGGTGGTGCATTTTGGCATCACGTATTGAATGCGTTACAAACGCTTTCAAAAGCGAAAGCGCTCGGTCCTGCTGATACCACTGGTACTGGTCGCTGCTTGCTGGGCTCGCTTGAGCTTCCTCGAAGTTGAAACAGCATGTGTATATACTGTATTTCAAATCTAAATCTAAAAAGGTGTTCTGCACAGGGCTTGTCAGTAGCTAACATTCGGGGCTCCCTCTATCGGACGACAGTCGTTCAAACGTACGACACTGGAGATGAAAAGTTGTTTGTGGATGCACCGCGTATATTCGCCCGTTTAATGCAATGCCTTTGGCTCACAACATTGAGAGCTGCAAAACTGGACATGTATCCAAATGTGTGTTGTGTGTGCGTGTGGTTTTTGCCTAGTCGTGTAGTAGAGAAAAGAAGAAGCGAATAATATTATATTGTGTGAGAGTGGCAAAAATACAAGTTATTATTGGCAAACTGAATTTCCCGAAAAAACTAAAAACTGCCAACATGAGCTGTTAATCCTGTGAAACTGCCTTCAGTTTAAGCCGCTCTTAATGTAGAATAGATTCGTGTGGTTCCAACGGATTGGCCCATCCAATGAGACACTTTGTAAATTACAATAACATAACGAACGAACCCTGCCTATTTTGAAGAGCACCAATATTAATCGCCATCAATCAACGCTCCATCATGGCTGTTTTCTTGTTCGTTTTTCAGTTGTTATAAAAAGTACTTTTAATAGTAGTCGAACGACAGTCTTGAGTTGATCAATTTTTGATTCTTCTTCATTTGTTGTCATTGTTGTTGTTATTATTATTGCTGTTGCTGCTCATTGTGTCGTTGGTGTTAATTGTAAGGAATTTGTTGAAACTTGAACAACGAAGGTGCGACGACGACGACCATTCCTGTCATTCCTGAGAATCCAACAACAACATTTCTCTACTTTTGCTACTAGTTTGAGTTTTCCTTATAATTTGTGCTCGACCCGTTTATGTGAATGAGCTCCATTTCACCATAGCTTCAGCAACTTCCCCCAGTGAATTTATACTGCTACAACTAGTAAACAAAAAATACATCAACAACAAATACACCACGAATTTGGAATTAGTGGGTGATCGCGTTTAAAAACACAAGTAATTTGTGCAAGAACCAATACTATTTCACCACCAATGCCTAAAATTAGTACCCATGGATGAACCTCCGGGTCAAGTAAGTCAAAGTGCATTTCAGTACAACGTAATCGCACCTTGAGTTTCGACGTTACAAGAGGTCACGGACATTTGAAAATTGATTTCTGTCGTAGAGTTCAGAGTTGGTGCAATATTTTTTAACATTTCATTGAGTCAACCAGCGGTATAGAAAAAGACAGGATTGTTCAACGTGGCATTCTGCCTAGCGAATGATAATGATAGATGGTTTGACAACCTAGTTTCTTGCGTTTTTATTAATAAGTTTAAATGTCCACTGGAATGCTAGTTTTCGGTTGGCTTTTTATAGATTCATATAGGATAGGATTCATATATTTTATATAGGAGAAAGCACTATCGATTGACTGAAGAAATGAAGGAGCTTGAGCGGTTGTTTTTTTATTAAAAGCTACTGGATAAATTTAAGTGGACCGGAATTAACTCCCACTTTTTGAGGCTTTTATACTGCATAAGTTACTAGTAAGTTAAGCTGTAAGGCATCACAACAGAGAGATCCTGATTTTGAGTAAATGAGCATTCAGGGCCAGACTGTTTTCAAGACTTGAAGGGAATACGAGGTAGGTATCAGTAGTTCAGGTAGTTGAGATAGGGAAGTTTTGGTTGTGTGTTGTTGTTGACCGGTACGGTTAGACACCATTGGCGGAACACATTGAATAGAAGTTTAATTCGAGAAGGTTAAGGCTCAGCGATTCGCTACCAATTCGCTACCAATTGTAGGTCATTCAGGCAGTTGATGGAAGAAAGTATTGAGGTATCATCTGGAATATTGAAGGCCGTGAAGGCCCTGTTGATATTGTTTGCGATTTGTGTTTGAGTATCAGCGATTGACTGCAGCCATTGTTTTGGTGCTTTGCAGGATAAATCAGCTGAACGTTTACGGAATATGTCAGAAGATGACTTTCAAGAACTCCTGGAAGATTGCGTAAATAGGAAAACTGGAAGCGCTTACACGGAATTCATCGAGGTGAGGATTGGTGGCCATCATATTCTAATTTTTGTGAGCTTGTTCTGGAAGTATTATTTGGTTTCTTTACTTTGTTAGGAAATTCAAAACAACGTGAGCAAGGTACCAGAAGAATCCCAGACTGGACTGACGAATACGAAATGCAATAGCTCGTCGCTGCAATCTTTGGATGCCCGAGATAAGGGAAACCATAGTAAACAGCACACAGCTTCTGAAGTCTATGGACATCAGATTGAATCTCAAAGCAGTCTTATCATCACTAACTGTTCAAGTGTAGGATCGTCAATGAAGGCAGCAGCTGGCACTAGCTATTCATATCAGAGCCCGGTTGGGAGAGAATCTTCAAGTAAGTCGGCCTTGTCCTGTTTCTGATTACTGTAAATAATTTTCGACGAATGGCTTCCGTTAATAAATCGATTTGTTTTCAGGGGAAGACTTTAAGGACAGAAGTGCTTCAGATTATTCTAGCCCCAAAGCGTGAGTTTGTTTTAAATTTAATCTGCTGTAACTGTAAAGAGTTTTAAAGGTGCTCAAGTACTTACGTACATTGATCTTTTCACAGGAACCACGTTCCTCTGGAGAATCTGGATTGCACCACACCGAATGTCGAGTATCAACGAGACAATTCCGTAAGATGATAAGGTTTGGTTCATTAGCAGCGCATGTAAATAGCCACTTGATAATGAGTTTTTTTGCAGTATTCGAAGCTGATTTTGAATTCACCCCCGTCCGGATCCGCTACAAGTGCTTTTGCCTCCAGGCACTTGAACTCGAATTTGAAACATCTGAATAGGAAACTAAAAGTAAGTTTAAGTTTGATTACAAAGAAGGCTATTTTGAAGTCAATTAAAATCATGCTTACCTTTTCAGTTCAAGAAGCACGAACTGAGCGTCAAATCTGAACAACTTGCTGACAACAGATTATCATCTCCTGCAAATTGGACGGTTGATGCGGCGCTGTCTTTCATCGGAGTTGATGATAATGTTGTGAGTTTGATATCGGCATGGATAACACTGGCGCTAGTTTTCTTCTAATCCCTGTCCTCTTCTAGCAGAAAGTTGAAAAACGTGGACCAAAGAGAAAAGACCTAGCCGGAAAAGAAAAGCACGGTGCTAGTGATACTTTGGGAAAATCGTTGTCCTTGGATGATGACAACTTGAGAATGGCTGAGAAGAAGAGTGCTGGGACTGGGAAGGATAGATATTCATCTTTGAAAGACTTCGACGAAGCTAATTCCCGTTCTGAAGAGGAAGGGCGTGAAATTACAGACTTGAGCATGCCCAATTCTTCGTCTCTGAGAAAAAAAGCGACTGACCGCAGTCGTCCAATTCAGAATAAGTGTGATACTGTCGACGATAAGCAAGTTAGCGATATCCAGGACTGCAACTTTACAGTAGTGACTAGGAAGAAGAAAAACAAGACTGCTAGCATTACATCACCTACAGGTAAGCCTCGGCTGAATTAGTTGTTTGAATATATTGCGGAAAGTTATTCGTGAGTCTTAACCTGTTCTTCTTTGCAGATAACATGAAGTCAATAGCTGGTGGTCGGACTGATACCAGACGGAACCGAACCCGAAGTGATCGGCGCAAATCGGTTGATTCGGCTCATGGATCTGAAAATTCTGAAGGATCAGATGATGGGTCTGTAAGATCTTTGCCGGCGGGTGGTTGTTCCAGAAAAGAGACTGTTCAGAAATCATGTGCTTCCAGTGGAGGAACACCTCAGGTACGTTATCATTTTCAAGAAATAGTGTCTCTTATCTCATTCAATATTTTTAATGTCTTTAAATCCGCTCTTAGACGTCGTATGCTGACATCACTCGGCTAGCGAAGGATGAAGAAATTTTACTGAAAGATTCATCACAAACGAATGAGGAATACCCATCGTTGCATGCATCTGATAACTGTGACGTCTCGGAAGATGGTTCTTGTGTGTCTGGAGGAAGTGGAAAACGACAAAAAGCTACTATTGCCGTAACGGGTGGAGGAGCTCTGGTAAGTTTCAAGTCAAGAGTGACGAGTTATTTGTCCAGGTTTGGATGTAAAAAGTAAATTGATTCTACCTTGTAGACATCCTATGCTACCATCGCTAAGTCAATCCGTCAAAATGAAAAAAGGGACGATGGGAAGCCGAGTGTGATTCCTCATGACTTTCCGGAACTTCCTGTTGGGCCTCGTGGGAATGTTGTGCATGAGGTAAATTCACCAACGAGTGACCCGGGATATTCTGCAGACTTCAACGGTAACAGTGAAAGTGCGTTCCCAGACTTGTCTGGTAATACGATGAAGCATTCAGCGATATTCAACGTGAAAGGAACTGATGTCGTCGCTAGGAACCGAGTTGTCTCAGAATCTTCATTTTTGTCCGAAACTGTTCCGATTTCGAGTTCAAATCAACCAACAACGACTAGTCTCCGCAACATTTCCAGTAGTTATTCTGCTAAATGTGCCTCTACTTTCTTCAGTGGTAATTCTGCCGAACCCCGTCAGTTCAAGAGTCCTTTCTCTCAGTCAACAGCATCAACTTCGCCTCTGGTAAATGTCTCAGAACATGTCGACTTAGACGATAAAGTTGATGAAGTCCAGTTGTTCAACGTGCCTCATATGGTAAATGGACACAATAGTCTCGAGTATATAGATATAGATTCTGCAAGTGATAATGATGGTGCCAAATCTAAAAACACGGTATCGAAGCCTAGCAAGTCATTTCATGGGATCTCGGAGCTCAACGCGGGAGGCACTGAAGCAGTGGTGTTCTGTGGCAGAAACTTCAAGCAACAACCTGTTTTACCTGATAATGATTTTTTCTTTGGGGTTGACTTCAACGAAAACATTTCCCCTACGGATGATGTAAGCAAAGCATACTTAATCTCTTAAAAAACTTAATTTCTAAGAACCAAGCTAACACGTTTCATGTATATTATGCTTAACAGGGCATTACCCATGCAAATAACGCTACACATTCAGCCGTGAACCACTTTGTACAAGTACAAAACAACATTAGAGGCTATGATAGATCGGTGGAAATCGGTTTTGACGCAAACGATTCCAGTGATGCTCAGAATCCACACAATCCCTATAAGAGTGAAACAGGCTATGGTCCCACGAAACGAGGAGGTCATGAGAGCCAAAATGGAGATGCGGCCAAATCGTACGTCAAGAAAGGGAAACAATTTGTTCCTGTGGACCCTCATCTAGGATCTGTTTCTGCTATGATACCTGGGATGGAGCCAGGTGCACCTATTGTAGCTTTCCCAGTGACACCAGTTCAACCACATCCAGGAACTCCGCTAGGCCCAAATGTATACGGCATTCCAGGCTATCATCCAATACCGTTCCAAGGTCATGCTGGAGCGATGGTTCAGTCTCTACCCGGAATGCTCCAAATGGGTGTTCCCATTCCTCAGGTTCCATTTGATGGCAAAACAGCTGCCTTTTCCCCTCCTATCGCCTTTATACCTGCAGCCATCGCTCATGTTTCCCCTATGCCAGCTGCCAACACTGGACAAGGTGGGCCTGTCGGGCATTTGGACGGAAGAGAACCAGCTTCGGAAAATTCTCAGGAGCAAGAATCGCCAGAACTTCATGGAAACGAAGGCCACGAAAATAATGAGCTCCACCCTGTACCTGAGCAAAACGAAGAAATGCAGCAGCAATATACACCGGAAGAAGTTGTCACTTATAGCCCTGCGGTTGCTATTCCCACATCAAGTCCAAACGTGTATGTGATTACGCACCCGTTTAACTTCGCTCAATTTTATTTGTCTCCTGACGTGAGCTTGTACAGTCATGCTAACGTAGATGGTCTACGCAGCTATTTGGAAAAGAGTGAGTTAAAAATAGTGCTAGCTTTCTTATCGTTGTCAGTTGAGTGATATTTGTATTTTATATTTCAGGGGAACAAGAATGCACACAGCTTCAGAACCAAGCTAGGGTCCGGTCTTTTGTGTGAGTGTTCATGTTCGATAATACTTTCACTACTGAATGTGTTCCGACATTGATTGTACGTTCATCCACCTATTCTACACCAAGTTTTAATCTAGTGAGTGTTCCAGATATATTTTCGGATTTTTTATGGGTCAAAAATTCGTCCATTCGTTAATTTTATGTATAGGAGTTGGATTTCTGTATTTCACGGGTCTTCCCGCGTTTATATGTGTGCCGTGCAGGCTATTGATGTAGCTGCGGCGTTGCTCAGGTTTGGCATTGAAAGCTTGCTACTTAAAGTCGGTGATGTCTCATCACTGATGAGTGCTTTAAAGAGACTATATTAATGTTAATATCACTAGATGCCAGATATAGTTTACTATACGATGCGGTAAGATCTTATGCGCAATGTACCAGTTTATACGAACTGTGTTCCGGATAAACCTGAATCCGGTGGTACATGTTATATTAGTGTAAGTTTCCTGGTTTGTCTGCTCAATCCTTAAGTTATGGACAGTATTTCGACTCGAGAACAAAACACCGTAGGAACACTAGAAGCGAGTGATACCAAACCCAAGCTTTTTCTTTTTCAAAGCGTTTCACTGCCATGTCATGTACGACGAAATAGAGTGAGTCTGAAGATTCTTTCTTCAAATTACTGCTGCCGAAAGGTTAGTGTAATCAGCTGGTAGAGCTAGGTGCGGTTAGCAGACTCTGTAAGAACTGATAATGTGTGGTATTTTTAATTGAAAGAGTTTTCTGTGCGAATTTGTTAACACTGTCGATAGTTAGCCTTGTGAAATCTTATTGCTTTGGAGTATCCTGCCTATATTTTCGGATCTAGTGACTTTTTGGGGCCGTACTTACTAAATGGCGTTGCCTGTATTGTAAATATCGCCTTAGAAAGTATGCGTGACAGGTCTTTTCATATCGTCCAGCGTGATGTGCATTGAATTCGGAAATTCCAGTGGCTAGGTGTGCCAATTAATTAGGAAAGTGCATTACCTGTTTTAGCCGTCACGCGGTGTCTATGGTTGATGAATGGTGGACGTTGAGTAGCTACTTAATAGGACGTGTTTGATATGATTTTGTACCTGTACGAAAATATAATATTCCCGCGTAGTCTACCAAAATCAGAATGTTAGTGGTTTGAAGTAACGTCGTGTCAATTTAGTTTTGTAGCAATAACATTCAATAATAATGTAACTAGACTCACACATTATCATTAGCTTGTATGAGAGGGATTTAGCGTGCGTGACCTGAAAACGAAAAAAGCGTCGACGCTGCCGAATATATTCTGTTGCTGGTCGAGTTGTAAAGTTAGTCCTGAACATGCAGGCAAGCTGTTTGAAGGTTGTGGTGTGTGAAAGATTAAGCGGCAGGTAATGTAGTGCTAGAGATACACACAAGTGGTACTTTATTAGATTATCGATACCGAATTCAGTCTCGCCTGAACAGTCAAAAAGCCAGTGATGCCAGAATTAAGTCAAAAATGTTCCTTGGGATGGGATGTGTTGTGTTACTGATTTGCGGGGTCACATGTAATTGTAAGCCGTACAAAAACAGCCACTTGTTATGCTAGTTCTTTGCAAGCTGTTAGTTCTATTTTAAGTTCTAAAGCTAGAGTTTGTGTAGAATATATACCGAAATGTTAATATATATGTACCCCTCTCTTGTGTTAATGTTTTGATGGATCTTGATATGCTGTCGTAGGTACACGACAGATTACCAGGGGCGAAGTCAAAGTTGTAGTTGTATACCTGTAATCGTAGTTCAATCAGACTTATGTGTGGCTCCACATAAGAGATACATTGTAGTATTAGATGATCGGAGGTGTGACTTGTTATCCCATGATTATGTACTGAGGCCGTTAAATAGGTTATTATTGCCAACTTGTGTCAAGTACCAAGTTTCAAGAAGGTTCCAAAGCGAAAGTGAAGGGAACCGATCTTTGAAGATTCTATCGGCGCGGTCAAGTATGTGTGCCTCAGCATGCGGCATCGCGAGCATATTCAACCGTGTCACGATGATAACGATACTCATTTATGTACTAATGATAACGAACGGCGAGGTGTAGAGAAAAAGTTTGAATGGGAAAAATCAAAGGCAATAATGCGCTTATTTATGTTACGATTTACTTACTACGAATGTGGAAAAAGTACCGAATAGAAGCTATACTGACACAAGACAAAAAATTTATACTACTGTATCGAGTAATAATAATATTTGTTGTTATGATGGTACTTTTACAGTATAATGATACCGCTTGATCTACACGGCTACAATTGAATGTAATAGCGCCTTAACGATAGCATGAATGATATTGTGGTAAAAGTGATCGATACAGTTCTACATTGTAAGTATAAATTACATGATAACGTCAATACCAATTATCACACCAGGATGTAACGACAAAGTTGTACTGATATACACCAACATCATCATGAATCGTAGCGCATAACAATAATTGAATGTAACAATACTGTGTGTGAACGTTACTCGGATATTGTTAACTAATTAATTATGAGGAAACGTGCGTTTGAAACATGGAAAGGGAGAAGATTCATGTTCAAATTTCTTGTCAAGACTTGTTAGTCAATTTATTCCTTGTTTGGCTTTAATGCCTCGTTTACTCTGTTGTCGTATAAGTTACTTGATAAAATAATTAGCAAGCTTTATGTACGTAAAACCTCTCAGCTCTTCGTACCATCACTGTAGCCTTATACTTTATCTTGTGAATAAAGCATAAGACGTTCAAAACTGAATTACTTGCTCTTTGTGTGTAAAGATTTTTCCAAGAGCTGTTCAGCTGTTAGTAGGGGAGCAGTATAAAAATACTTGTAATTTGATTTGGCAAAATACGACAGGTTACTTCATAACAGGTACACATGAGAAAAGAAATCCAGTAGTAACATATACAGTATATAGTTACGGTTGAACGGGCTCGGTAAAACGTTTTTGCACTTTTCACCACAGTCTGCTGGGGAACCTCAGGAGGATCTGGTACAATGGAGGAAGGGAAGTGAAAAGCACACGAGATAGATAATGCATTAACAGCAAGAGAAAGTCTCTGAAAGTAATATATTCTAGGAATACACGGTGAAAGCTGAAGCCAAATAGGCGGAATTGAATATAGCGCCGCGGATGAGGGGATGAATTGAATCTAATAGGTTCGGAGAGATAACACAAGAGAATTATTATCATTTCGGGCAGAAACGAGAGAGATGTGATGATGGATGAGACAAATTATTAGTTTGAAGAAAGAAGCTATAAAATGTTGATATTTAGATAGGGAGCTTTAGAGTGTGGTACGCGTAGTTTGTAGCATGAAACGATGGAATGGATATGTCACTTTTTAAGAGAAGTGTAATGGAAATCGAATTTCGTGTAGGAGATGGGTTTTTGAAGACTTGACGATCTTGTTGTTGTTGTTGAGCGGTATATACAATTTAATACACTGGTGATAGAACTGGAGTCAGTCGTTCTATACTTGTTTGCTTATCAAGTCACCGTCAGAGAAAGTTGTTCTACCCTACTCATGCATTGCTTAATATGTAATTTGAAATTTTTATCTCGGCTTCCTAGAAGGAATATAATATTCTCATAGACTAGTCGATTTGTTCGCGATTCTTCAAGTACATGTGTTACAATTTATCACATACACGAGTCAAAAGATTCATCCACACGTTTTTCTTTCTCTACTCCTGATCTAAAAGCCAGCGTATACATTTTTGTGGGGAGCATAACGTGTACTTTCTAATAATTTTCAAAGATTGTTTGTATCCCTGTAGGTGACGCATTGACTGGTCGCAAATACATATAGCGATTCTCCGCAGACGTCGTCACTTTAGTTTGGACTGACATGTGAATATTTTGATAGCTAAAAATCATTTTTGAGGACGGCGAGGTGTTTAGATTTTTCGCTTTTGTTTTTGTTCTGAGGAACCTTGATCGCTGTCGCTAGACATCATCAATGTTGGTATTGTCCTTGGCAACAAGATTACTGCTGCGGCGAATTTTGGACGAGTCTGCGGTGGGATTGGATTGAAATTGTTGATCGGTAGTGTGACCAGGTTTGGAAGAAGTGTTGGGAGGTTTAAGGAATTGGAGGCATTGGAAAAAGCTTAGAAACTTTGACCGAAATTCCTTGGAGCAGAGGATATAAATGTAAAAGTTGAGTGCGAAATTGCAGAGTTCGAGGTTGTTGGACGTGGCCCGGAATATTTGAAAATACAAGTTGCTTTTGAGGTCGTCCGTGTAAAAGATGCCGAGGAAAGCGACGGGGATGATGGTGACAAAGAAGAGGAGGACAATGGACATGAGGAGGACGGTGAGTCGCTTTTCTTCCTTGTAAATTCGCTTCGAAATCTTTTCGCCGCGCAACAGGTACTGCTGTGACTGGGCCAGCGAAGCGTCTCCTCCGCTCTTGAGCTCCCGCTTCCGCTGACTCGCCTTCCTGAATTCGTAAATGATGCGGAAATTCAAAACGCACAGAATCAGGGCTGGACCGAACCGAACAATCAGCTGCTCGACTATCGTGAAAGTTTGCCAGAGAAATGTGCCCGTGACGCTCTTGTGTTCTTCAAAGGATGCGTGGTCCTTGTCCTCGTTCCAACATATCCGCTTCAGCAGAACCAAGGGCGTTGAAACAATTAGTGCAACCAGGTAGCAGATGGCGATCGCTGTTTTGGCAACGCCCGGCGTGTGCACGCTTTTGAACTTTGACACTGTGCAGATTGCAGCGAATCGATCTGCTGTTAGGCAGACGACGATAAAGATCGATGACGCCATGAACATGTTGCCCAATGGAATTTCCAAATGCGCGTAGTACACTGACGTCAACTGAAGATCTTTGGGGTGTTGGTCCAGTTGCCGAATCTGTGGAGAGACAAAATAGTTGTTGTTTTACAAGCAGCATACGGTGGCAGTACATCAGTCAACCCCTTGTGCTTCTTCTTACTTTCTCTGCATAATTACACTTTAATATCAAAATTTTAACAATTTAAAAAGTTTCAACAGAGAAACTGCGTGAGGCAGGCTGTGCATTGTAAGGACGATTTACGAGAAGCAGCGACCATTATCAGCTTTCCAAGCAGTTAACAAGATTCTTTGAACAAGTTGCCTCTTTGTTCCATGCATGTAACTTTTGTTTTCTACCAGCCTTTTTGCTATTCATACAATTCGGCTCAAGAGTAGTGGGAGCTGTAGTTGAATGCATCCGACTTTGCTTCTAGTTTCATTAGTGCCACAAGATTTGCTAATTTCCTTTCAACTAAAACAGGGACAGGGAAAGTTTAGTGGAAATTGTAGATGGCGTGTATATATACACTGGCAATTAGTTGAGACTTTTTGTTAAACAAACATGGCCTACTCTCGTTTTACCCTTAACTCACAGAAAAACTTGTGCCTTTTTTACACCGCTAGTTGGGGATTGGGGCGGTGTGTTTGAAAAATGGGAATTTAGTTTCCTGTGTAAGATAATATTGCCGAGAGTAGAAAGCTATTGGCTTTGATTCCCCCGAAAGTAGATAGTTAGCGTTGCATTTTAATGGCTTTTGGAGGTTGGCAAATATTTCCGTACATTTAAGTCGGTAAACAAGTTCCATCCGATCTGAAGGTTTCATCCGACCAAACTTTATCGAAAATTTTGAGATTTATAATAAAATGTAAACCAGTAATTCCATTCCATGATAACAAACTTCTTGAGAAAACTATAGAATCAGGTTGCTTTGGGCAAGATATTGAACAGCAGCCAAGTATCTCACAGGCTATAGAATTCGGAGGAAACCGAATAATGTCGATCGGATTACAGTCCCTATTCAGTCCGTCAGTCAAACCATTGAAACCCGAGGCACTTGTATTCTACTCAAAGGCAGACGTTGAACATCATGATGCGATTCAAGGGGATTCGACGAAACTTTGTGTGCGAATTTTGCATTGCGAAATCAACCACCGGCGTAATGAGTCCAAGAGCTTTTTGAACATTGAAACTTTCATTAAAACTCATAGAGCCATTCAGTTTTAAAATTAAGTGATACATACGAGGGGCTTTGAAAAGGTAATTAATATTCATGGATATTTATTAGCCTCTACTACAATACCTGCGTGGCCTGGGTTTACATGTACCTGTTAGAAAGCATACACAACTTTATGCATGAATCAAAAGAGAAAAGTTTCATTTGGCATCCTGCGGACTACCGGTGTATATTCTGTAGGCCTTTTTCTCAAGCCTGAGCTCGCAGCTATAAGCTTGAATGCTGAGAGGGTTTTTTGAAGCGAAAATTTAGGTTATTTTAAAGGTGCATATACTGTTGCGCCTCCACGTGGACAGTGCCTAGAATGGCCAAGAGCAAATCACGTCGACTGACTAAATTCGCCACAAAAAAACATGGGATAACTGTCATGAGGTTGACACATTTCTGGACAGCGAAATCCCCCGGAGTTAGTCGTATATAATACGGTCTTGTACATTTTGCCAATACTTGTAGTGTGTGGGGTCCTCTGTGCATTTGAAATCAGTGCTGGGCCCAAGGGGGTGGACCAGTATTTGGATCTGATACTACAATACTGCCATGAGGCCATGAAAAGAGCCATTTTGCCAAAGTATTCATCAGTGTAATATGCATTTACTCAAGCTTGCTTTTCATGAATTCACCCTCCCACACACCAATTAGCAAAGCAGCAAAGCCCTTTACATTTCCCTGTGATCACGTACATAGTAATGCTATGGAAAAGATTACGTTAATGAAAACAACAAAAACTCATACAGTCCCAAATGAAATGGCTCAATCTCTAGAAACGAGGGAGCCTTTTGATATGCATGCATTTTCTATTATACAAACCAAATCTTGGCCATTCCGAGAAACTGGTTTTTTCAACAAAATGGCCTCTACAAGCCCCATTAGCAGCAAATCAACTCCTTGCGTTTAAGCTTTCACGTTAGTTTGGATTTAAAAACCTCTGCAAAATGTTGGCCCATGCAAAAACGCTCATGTTTTATAAGAGGCCTCGTGTCTCACATAAAAGAGAAGAGCTCATTAAATTTGAACGCCCTTTTTAGCCCTTTGACACTAAAATTCACGCTCCACCATTCGCCTCTCTCGAGACCCACATGCTTTACTTTAGTTCTAAGGTTCCATTTCATTAAAAATTCACACCTCCTGATGAAACGCGTTCAACTAAGCGCCATGAACATACAAGGTTGAACATGAGCCCCTTAACGCTCAAGCTATCAGTTTCAGGTGACATGGAAGCATGAGATTGTTCTAAAAACGAAACTACATAATCTGTATACGAGAAACATTCAAGCAATTTCATTTTACGCCACGAATGTTTTTACATTACGGAAATTGAGGAGAAAACCTCTTTTCGCCGTCCCGAAAAGGCGTAATGGAAACACATTTTACGTATATGTACTTGTACGTTCACAGCCTGTTGTCTACTAAACAACCCGGGAGATTTTTTATCGTCCCTTACTACTATGTTGTTGGTAAATCATATCAAATTGCAAGAGGAAAAATACAAAATAATTTGTTTGTCTCAAGCTCATGGTCGTCGTAGTCGTCGTCGTCCTTGAAGGAAAAGTAAATGGGGCTTGATGAAAGCAAGACATTCGCCTTCTCAGCCTGTGGGGAGCCGTCGTCGAGATGAAAAGAAACAAGTTTCCTACAGTATGGTGATCATGTTGGAAATAATTTGTCAGATGCAATTTTTCAAATCCTTTGAGAGTTGTTACGTGACTTTGCCGACATTTATTTCTTCCCACTCTTCTCCTACTGCCCAACTGACGTCTTTTCATCGGCTTCAAAAGCTCTCTCTCCACGGGCTCCATCAAAGTAAAATAATTGACGATCGTCTCGCAAAAATTATGACGGCTCATTTCATCTTAACTTTCTATAGAAATGACGGGTACAATTTACAGTTTCTTCATTAGACTTGTTAGAAAAAATATGATTGACGGTTTCTTTCTATCATGTCACATGATTGACTGTTGTTTACAAAGTTCCATCAGCCAGGGATAATCAGCGGTCAATTGAAACCATCACATCAAACACGCAATCAGTAAGCAAGGTTGCCGTCGTCTGGGAAATCTTAAATCATCAAAGGGAAAGAAGGAGCTTTGGCTAGTGTGTTTAGAGATGTTTGATGGAATTTGAAATTGGGAGAATTGTAAGCGTATATAAATATATTGCGCTCACCCCTTTAATTTTATCCTTTCAGAAAGCCGGATGAAGGTAAAGAGAAAAGTTTATAAAAGGCCTTTTCCTTGTATGGCCAAGATAGTTTACCTACCCACGCCGCCGTAGCCTAATTGTGTTGTTGCTCTGTGTACGTTTCTGTGCTGGTACGTCGCAAATTGCTTGTCAGCAATACACAAAGAGCAAGAAAAAGAAGAAGAAGGAATGTGTATTTGTACATGGTCAAAAGAAGGAAATCCGTTAAAGAATTTGCTCCTCCTGCTGCTGGTCTTTTGGGAAAGTCCAGTAGTTTTGTTCCGAAAAACAGATCAAGTTTACACTTGACAAGCTCCCCAGCCTTCTCGAAACAACTTTCACCACTGATAAGTGGATATACACATTGGGGGGAACAACAAATGCACCTTTTCCTTTGATATATACATATCGACAGGATCCAATCGCAAATCGCGGACATCATGCAAACATACGTATTTAACTTGTTCACATTTCACCAGTCCGAACCTCGCTCTTTTCTCTCCATTTTGACCGAATAACGTTAACGTATGGATGAAAATGGATTCTCACAAGCTGGGCGGAGAAAACAAATTGCAACCGATAAGTACATGACGCCAAATGCGCCTGTATATACAAAAGTTCCCAGCTCCGTCCGCTGGACAAGCGGGATTTCCCCATCGAAGCATACATGTATAGGTATCAACAATTTTTTGCTCCGATTCAACCCTCAAATTTATGGTGGCAGGTGTAATTTGGTCACCGACTCTCTCAATGCTATGTACATTGCTTTAAATCTATAATTCGGTTCCAAATTTTCCGACTGGAAGAACCAACAAACCAGTGGTATTACAGTATTACTCAAAAGTTTGGGCTCATGTACGTACCTCCAGGAGACTATTACAGTAAAAAGTAAGCATCCTGTGGCCGTCGGTAAGCCGACTATTTACAAGCAATTACGTTCAGGACTCTGAAGAAAGTTTGCAGTCAGCAGTAATCATCGTAGAATGTGGATTTAGTCTATTCCACCGAGAAAGTCTTTGCAAACGCCCATGGAAAGAGGCAAGTTTCCTCAGGGCGGTGAAAAGCCACAGGCCTCAGGTCTTGCAGACAGAGAAAAATACTGGGCTATTCCAACAAACAAACGCTAAAACATTACAAATGACGACAGTCACAAAACAAGAATCCAGACAGACACCTGCCGGAACTGTTGGGCTTGCAAATACCTCAGGATGGAGCTGTCACGACTTGTTACGTTTCCTCTGAGAGACAAGACGAGCGTGTGAGACTGACACCTTCAAGGAAGTTGTGAAACAAACACACATGTCTCCTGCGGCTACTGTACAAGGCTTTTCAGCAAGAAAAATGAACAAAAACCTCCGCCGGATAGACCTGAGGAGAAAGTAGGCAAGTTTCAAAGAAAAGTTGAACCACCAAAATGCATGCATTTCTTTCTCCAGCTCATTCCACAAGCCTCACCGCAAGCAGCAGGTATATATCCATAAATTAAACAACTTTTCATTTCCAGCCAGTTCACGACCTAACCAATGGAAACTCAACTTGTCGGTTTTGTGCTCTCCCTCTCTAAAACGTTGAGCGGATGCAGAGAAATCAGTTTTGGAATTCTAGCCGCGTTCAACTGGTTCAACAGAGAATCTGAATACTTTTTCAAGTACCTCACTCACAGCCGTAGATTGGTGAATAATCAGTGGGACCACAAGGGGCCACCACAATGCCTTACTGTTTTATAGCTGTAGAATTTAATTTAGAACGGAGCCTGACTCACAATTACACTTTTACAGAATGAAATCCAATTTAAAACTGGATCAGTTTCAAAATGAGCCCAACATGTCCATGAACACAAGTTAACCCAAGTTCTATAGTCACCTCACTTACAAGCCTGCAAGTTTTGGAAAATAGCAAAGCGTATAACTTCGGCGCCGCTTGAATACTCGCAATTATACGAGAATACCAATTGTAACAACAAGTTGTAAACCAGTTGAAGTTCAGGAATTTGCTCAACCAGCTACTGTTTCACTATCGTATGCACATTTTCTTAAAATTTGCACGGCTTATATATGCACCAATGTTTACACTCCATTATGTACCAGCCAGTCAGCGAATTTCTGAACCCACCAAAAGAAATTTCACATTGTATGTGCAGGGAGAGGCGAAAATAGCCAACTGTTTATAAATTTTAAAATCGGATATAAACATGCCAGCTATATAATCTACTCGTGATCTATCGTTTCCACTAATCCTGCCCTTACTTTTCTATTACAGGCGCAGTAGATCTTGCTCAAGGCAAAGAGGCAAGGGCATTTTACCATCATTTCCAAGAATTAACAAGATTGCGAAACGGCCCTTAGTCACAAACCAAACGGTCGACTGGCTGAGGTGAGATACAAGAAACTGGACCACTACTAACGCTGGGAAACGGACCGAGAGTATAACATTACTGACTACTGCAACTAACCACCTACACACGTACGTTGGAATTGGAATTTCTGCAATATCGACTTGGGTAGACTAGCTTTTGGTAGACAATGCTGAAATTTGTTGTTGGCTCTTTGCGTAGGCTTGAGTGAAAATGGACCATGGCGGTGTAATTTCACGGCGAAATGGATAAAACAATGATTTTGCCACATAAATCCTTGTTATGATCCTTGTATCCAGTGGAGCAACGATACGGCTGGGTGCTTGAATGAGCCATAACATTAGGCAGCGAGGTGTCTAAAAAATCTTAACTATCCCAGTAACAGTTAGCATAGTACTGTCAGTACTGGCGTCTTTGTGCAAGAAAGAAAAACCATTTCCTGGAGACGATTCACTCTAAAGTCGTTATTCTGGCGTCTTCAACGCCATTCCTTTTGCTTATGGCCGGGTAGCTGACACTATCTGCGGATTCTTATTACACTGTACACACGCATCCATTTCCTTCCAGCTTCGATCCTGGTGGCAAAAAATTTGCAACAACTCCTATGGCCATCTTTGTTATTTTTTAGGCTGCTCTTATTGCCAGTGCCATAACCGTAACATAACGGCGGGACGTTGAGGTCGGACCAATGTATATAATTATACAATGAGGTACTTTTGGAAAGATTGTTTGTGCATTTCAACGACAACAATAGACACTTTTTCCTCATGTACATCTCGTTTCGTTTGTACATAGAAAAGGCAATGCAAAAATGGACTCCTTCCAGCCCTCCTAAATCTGTTGTCACAAAGCTGGACAACTTGAGAAGCGATTCCAGTAAATCGCACACGAAATTCTATGGTTCATTGTGGTGTAGTAGTAACCGTATAGTACGTATTGCCCCTGGCTGAATTCCTGTGTGGATTCGATCGAAAAGCTATAGAAAGCATATATACTAAGCACACTTACCATCATGGGAATCGACGACAATAAAACGCCAATATCACTACATGCCAGGCCTATGAGATAGGAATATGTGACGCCTTTGAAGGAAGGTCGAGTTAAGACTATCAGGTTCAGTATGTTGCCCACGAGTCCGATGGCGACGATGGCCGGTCCGATGAACTATGGAAAAATTCAAGTACATACACGTCAATATACGAGTAGAGGCAGAATCACACATTAATCTCGCAACGATACCGTTCAAAATGTCGCGAATCGAACGTTATATGATGGCACAGCTGCTACCAAATGTACGTGTTGAGGGCATTAATTTTGGAAACGAAACATGAGAGCCCTATACTCTCCACTCAGTCAGTCAACGTGAAAGATTTGGGTGAAAGTTTTCATCTACACAAGGTTAGCAGCACGTCTTCAACTTTCCAAGTCTTGGAACAATCCGAAGACCTGAATATTCATTCGCTCCACTTTTCCATCCTCGTTCAAGGCGCTATTAAATTTCGATAGATTTTTCAATATCCGCTCCAGCATGGCTCAATGAACTGAAAGACTATGCCCGTTAATAACGAAAGTCTTCAAGTTGACAGAGTGTGCAGAATAAATAGCTCCTGCATAAATCACTTTTATGCATCTTTTTAATTTCGCAGCCTTGAAACTTGCTTAATTGATAGATTTGAGACATTGTCATTAAACAAACTATTTGAAAAATTTCACCCTCATCAATCATTCGGATGGATTCAAGCCATTCTCCAAAACGTCGATGTGGCTTCAATGCAGTGCCGCGGCTACACTTACACACGAGTGAAAGCTAAATATTCGGGTTGCAGACATTGAATTAAATTGTGGATGCGCCCTAATTACTCCTCAAAGTAAATGGGGGGTGAGCGTGTGAGAGCGCCCACGCGTTAATAAGTTGATCAAGGGACGAAATGGCCAAATTATACTTACATGATACGCAATCCAGCGGAGGTTGGCATCTCTGCTATCCGCATCGGTGGTTCCGTTTGTGGCATTCAAAGCTGTGCCGAAGGCGCTGCTATTGGAATTGGTTCCCGTGCCGCCGCAGGAGGGGTATCCGTAATTGTCGATTCTGCAAGAACGAGAGAGAGATGCAGAAAATGAGGAGGCCTCTTGGCGAAATTTAATCAAGTCCAAGTAGTAAATAATACCAAACTTTCAACTATTTCCGTAACTACTAACTTGGCTCCAGGAGTTGGATGTCTGTCAGCGTGAATAGTGTCAAAGCCACTCACGCTTCTTTCCAGACCTAGAAATTTGACCTCCAGTCGGCTCATAGTCAAGACCCAGTAACCCTAAACCCGGCGGCAGTCAATGTATGGAAACTATGCGTGTTGATCAATTTGTGGGACGAGATTATAGGACAGGGTTTCCTATGGAGCGATAAAACCATGCTCTTGTATCCATGCAGGGGGCGCACGCACTTCCGTGGCCTTTTTGGCATTTTCTTATTGTCTCCTCCTCACAAGATGTAACCTAAAATTATGTTCGTGAATCCTTCTTACCCTTCAAATATACAAACATATCAAGTAACCCGACAACTTAACAAGATTCTAGCCAAATTTAAAAGCTATCTGCCAGGCAACCATGAACTTTATTCGCATTTTCCACATAGGCAAGCCAAATTTGCACAAAAATTACAAGAGCACTCCAAAAGTTATTGAGCTCCATTCCGAAATTTGACCAGTTGTACATACAACCGACACGCCTTTGTGAACATTCTTGATTCCTTGTACTGAGTTCTACTAGAATCTTGCAATCTCGCACTCCGCCGAGGCGTCTGGCTTCTTTGTACTTCCGTTCATCTTGAGCAAACCCTAGGAAAAACGTCTTCATCCAAGAACCACAATGAATTTCAACCAAAAGCTTTTTGGAAAGCCTTTGAGCACATGTTGGAACAGTAAAAGGCTTATGTGACGTTTTAGGTTATGTGGTTCCCTTTCGCATAACTCGTAGATGAAGTGAACAAGAAAGTGGTTCTTAAGCAAACCAACTTTATGACGCTTTTGTAGAAAATCTTTTAGAGAGAAATACATGTGTCAAACAGGCCATTTCACCAGTCAATCCAGTTAGCTGGTGATCCTGTCAATGAATCGATCGGCGATGGGCGAGGTTCTGTGCTAGCTTCAAGTTAGAATTGAACTGTTCAACTGTGGGTTGGATTCACTTGGAGCTCAAGATCTTCATTAAGACTTACTCAAGTTTTGAATAGCGTAGCCAAGTGTAATTGTGTAACCCGTGATGAAAATGCAAGCTCCATGACACGATGTGTCCATTATTGGAGTTGAAGTTATAGTACTGTTAAGAACCGGAACCAAGTTATCCCTTCATAACTTTCTCACCAAAACTTGCAGATCCGCCTTGAAGCATTAACATCAAATTGCCCATTAAACCACCTACTCACGAGTCTTTGGATTCCATAAAAATACAAGCCAAGGCAGTAAGTGTCTCTTTCATTTCCACTTGGAAATATCGTTTACACAGCTTACTGGCTTATGTGTACAATTGTGAGAGGCAAAACTTTGTAATCGCATATGCACCCGGCACAAAAGATGCTTGCTCCGATATATTAAACGGATGGCGAATTTCGTGACATTAATTTCTGTCAATTACGTTCCAACCACTAAACAGAATCAGTAGAGGCCTAAGCTTTGGAATGTTTTCGTGTAAGAGTTAGACGCAGCTAGAATTCTTTGTCGCTAACAACTGTCGCCATTTTCGCTGTAGCCGATATAGAAAATACAAAAGCGAGTCAGCGAGCCCACAACATGTACACACGCGTCAAGTTTGATTGTCGATTCTTGTAACGGAACCTTGTCAACATTCCTTTGGCGTTTTTTGATAAAATCAACTTGGCCCATGTAATGTCAAAACACATATTTGCCAGATACTTACGTTTTTACATGTCGAGCTTCCTCTTCTCTTGCAACTTGAGGCAAAAAATAGCACAGGATTTATTATGACAACAAATTATTTTGTCGCTATTATTCATTCGCTATCTCATGCTCATAGCAGCGCATACTTGTTACGCAAACTAGAGCAGCCTTTTCACAAAACAGGTAATTGTGAGGAAATAAATGATGGCTTTCATGAGGCTTCATAGACTTTAGTATAAAACATTCTTCGATGGAACAAGAAAACTTTTTCCAATTTATATAGCCAGCTCTAATGAAGCGTTTGCTACCAATAACTTGTTTACCGCAAAATGTTGGAAAAACATTTCTTGGAACGGCTTCAGCTGATGCAAACCGCTGTTCTTTGCTGCTTGCGGTCTTCTCCATGACGATGACTATATTTTGAGCTTATTTCTACGTTTGAGAGGCTATAGGTTAAACCTTGTAGCTCCGGGCCCACCCGCCTTCGTCAACAACAAAAGAATACTTCGTTCGTCATAAACTGGTGCGGATTATATTACGAAACTCGGCTTTCCAAAAAAAAAGTTGCAAAATTTAGCCTGGTAAGATAGATGTTGTTCACGAGATTTCTTGGGGAAATATACAAATACATGGCCCCTTTGTACACGCCGTTCCATTCAGGGAAAAGCTGAAGTTACTAAAATTCAAGGTCTTACTACCAAGACAGCATTTAGAAAGTCCATGTTTTGTAGGGCGTCATTTTATTCTTTATGAAAGTTTAATGCCTTCGAGAAATCGGCGTCTTTGGCGATAAAAAGTGTTTTGAGCAGCTCGTATTCAACGTGGTGCGTAGGAGTACAACTGCATCCGAAAAAGCAGTCGGGGAGTGCAATTCGCCACTCAGCATTATGTATACGTTCAGTATTCTACGGACTCCACGCCTTGCCATTTTTCAGCTTGGTTTTTCATCAACCTTGAGGAAAGAATCTTGTTTGTAGATTCCCGTGACAGGAATACAATTTGCCTATCGTGAATCAGTGTTGAGCAAATATTATTCCTTGGATATACTCACCATATCTCACTCATACTCTACATCTTTTGAGTATTTTCCAAAGTTGCCAATATTTCCCTCAAGCATACACGTGCCCTTTGAACCGTCAACGTGCAAAGGACGCTTTTAACTTAGGCTGCCAGACAGACTGTGAGCATACGTTTGTGATAACATCCAAGTTTTTGTTTGATGTTACTTCAAATTCCTGAATTTAATTTCGATAGTTCACCATGTTACGCCAAGTTGTCTGCAAATTCAGATTGTCCCTTCTTCTCAAAATTGTTTCATTCGTGAAAGGAATTTTATTTGCAATTTCAAGCGGCACGTTACATTTTACCTCCTGTGAACTTTGGGACTCTTTGGGCGGCTTGCGGAGACATGACGCCCCGTGTAGCTTGCATTGTAAATTAATTAAAGGTTGATTGGCTTTCTTGCTGTTACTATATAACCTACTGTCTTTATGTGAACCTTGATCAGGACTCAAAGTAGATTTCTTCGTCCTTGTCCACATCCGGTAGGAGCGTGGACGGGTAAATGGTTGAATTCTAAACCTCATGAAAAGCCTTGACAGCCGATTTCCACTCGCCGGAGCAGTAGACAACAGGCACACAATAGATATATTATATCTATGAGAAACTTGAGCTCGTGGATTATGTGGCTTGCCACACCAGAAAGCATGAAGGTGGATTCTCTCTGGTTGGTGAAAGACTATAGCTTTGGCAGGCAATGAAATACGACAGCAGCTGGAGAATAAATTTTTGCCATGGTGCTCAAGCGGAAATTATTGCCTCTTTCTCTTTAGACGAAGCTTATGCATGCGTCAGTTCCACCAACATGATTTAAAGAGATTTTCCAAACACGGAATAGATTATAGTCTACCCGAGATATTTGCAACGTTGAGCAATTTCGAGCCGGAATTTTGGCAACTTGAGGACATTTTGGTTCTTTTCAACATTATTATTATGATTCTGCCCATTTCTTTTCCAAAAGGTATCATCCACCAACCCACCAAAGCAACTTGTATACTTGAACCAAAAACTTTATTTCTTCCCAGCTGTACATGTGTGTGTGTGTGTACTTGGTGCAATAGTTCATACAAAAAGAGTCTTTTTACGCCTTGACCATTCGGGCGGAACGTGGCAGGTTCAACTTTGCTTTCTTCTTGGCGGCCTCTCACTTCTTTTTTTTTTACTTTTAGCTCTCAAGACACACCGTTGATCTTCCAGAACGAAATCGACAATCAAAGCCAACTTGTCATAAGTCTCGAACAAGGATTTACGGTGCGCTCTGTCAGAAATCTATTAAGCGAGTTGGCCTGAAAAGTTTTGCTCCTTGAATCGTGTCTGCGGCACCAATGCATTAAGGGCACAGACAGATAAACTTAATTGTTGCTACAAACTGCTGCGGTCGTATGGATAGATACACATTCGAAAAGCGCTTGTATATACGTTTCAAGTAGCAGTTACTATTGAGGATCAGAACGATTCCCGTGGTTTTGCCCAAACTTCCCTGGCTACAACATTACAGGGAAACTGTTATCAGATTCACGACTTTGCGTTTCGGCTTTATAATAGCTCCGAAGGCGTTTTTATGCCTGGAAAACTTGTATACTTTTCCTTAACCGTTATCGCTCCATTCATCTGACTCGTACTCGTAATCTTGGACAAAAATCGCCCTTCTTTTGCGCTGCGAAAGGTGAGCTTTGACAAACAAAATCTCATGTGCCTATAAAATCTCACCTGCAAAAGCCCCATTCAGTGAGTGTACACCCATTCATGACCTTCTTATGGGTCACAAGTGGTTTCAGCCTTTGCAGATACTTATTTTTTCTTTTGTGTGACTCGTACTTTTCACAGTTATTCTTTCTCGGCTCCTTTGTTCCTTGACCAGACATTTCTGAACACAACTTTCACATTTTATTTAATGTATCCGCAAAAAAGGCGTTCCTGCAAAAATAGCACGGTTTCAATTGCCGAATTCCGTGAAAAATTCAACAAAGCAAGAATTTGTATATGTATTTTTGAAAACATTCTTCTATCCTCCACCCCGCACCAACCGAAAACATTTTTCCTACTTTTATAAATACACGAAGAGCAAGAAAAACATAAACCCTTTTCGACATTTGATATGAGTAAGTGTTAAAGTTTTGCCCTTTAAATAGATTTTGTTACTGTTAAAAGCGCTAATGTCCTGCTAATCCACTCATCAGTACAAAAAATTAAAAGTCATAGAGGATGACAGATGTGTCCAATATTAGAGTGTGCATAGAAACAGAGTTTAGGCGAAATGAATAATTTCCCTGACTGATGCGAAACTTTTCGCCAGAAGAATAAAACTTGTATGCATTTTCTCACAAAAGCTTTTCTTACGTCTGAAAGTTTACTTGTTCTTTTCCTACTTTACTGCTCCTTGTGTACAGGGAATGGCGA
Organism: Sphaeridia pumilis; assembly: GCA_034698345.1. NCBI lineage: Eukaryota > Metazoa > Arthropoda > Collembola > Symphypleona > Sminthurididae > Sphaeridia > Sphaeridia pumilis. The sequence goes on from JAQGBJ010000004.1 coordinate 97,444, forward strand.
GACAGGCTGTAAATGACGCTAATATTTGGACTAGTAAATGATAATGGTTCTCTCTTAGCGAAATTGAAGAAAGAATGAGAGAAAACTACATGTATTTCACTTAACTCCTCACCCAGTCTGTATAGCATTGTTCCTCCTTCTAAATGGCTCTAATTTGAAGGCTGACAAGAAAGGGCTTAGCAGAACATGAGATTCTGCTAGAATGCCGGGAACAAGTCTTTTTCTTGTAATCAATTCTCCTCGCTCCAATTTCCGTAAATGGCGTTTCGATATCTCTCGTGAAAGTAGAACAGCGCTTCTTGTGTTCTCCAGATACAAACGGCCATTCTTCAACCATAATTACGTTATTAGCATGTAACACTGGAAGGTAGTAGGTTCTGTACAATGCCGCTACAAAAAGAAACGACATCATTTATGGCAAGTGGAAAACAAACGCCACTTTGCTACAGATTTCTTCCTCTTCCTTGACGAACCTTTCGTTTTAGTATTTTGCTCCGTGGGCTTAAACCCGATGCGAATTCTGAGTTTTCAAATGCCACACGTGTACAACATTGCACGCCAAACAGACATTACTAGTTTCCCTTGGCTCTTTTATTTTCTCTCACAAGTAAAACAAACAAACTGTCGTCAGACGGGATTCCGCACTAATCTATGCTAGTTTTAGAACATGTGAGTCGAGCTGGTGTCTTGCCTGGTCCATTGCTTGCTTGTAAGTCCAGTGTATAGATTTATTCTGATGCCTCTCTGCTTTTCATCTCTGACCACAGTTTAACCCGTTATCTTCCAACAAGCCCATGGGAGAATACATGTTGGGAATATGAAAACCGGGAACAATTTTGTGCTTCATTTCACCCCGAGATAGCATCGCACCTTATCACCACCGTTTGAACAAGGTCATTAATAACCTCCGACTCTATAAATGTTATATATCGCCGAATTCATGAATGATAACAACTTTTCGTTCAAAGATTGGCGGACTGAGCAAATACGTTTATGGTATGTGTTTGGGTCATGCGGTGAAGGGTTCCATTCGACCAAATATACCTGAGAGCGATTCCGAGAACTGATTTTTGATACGTGAATTCGCTCAGGCTTGCATGATTATGCATTACAAGTTGAACTGGTGAAAGTTGGCTACGTGCGGGTTTTCCTACTTTTTCAGTTCTCTGGATTCTCGGGTTCAGGTTCAACCCTTTGGCTGCTAAAAGTTTATCATCACGCGCTGCTTTCATGATTGTTTTGATAGCAATACAATTAATTTGTATGATATCAGACCAAGAGGACAATAGGATTTTTTCGAGGTTATGAACTCCATTACTGCATAAGCTCCAGGGGTAAAATTTACCAAAGACCATTTATTTAGTAAATTGGCAGACCTCAAAACCGAATGCACGACAACTTTTAGGCACGCGAATAATAAAACTAGAACAACTTCATGAACGCTGACAAGCGCTTGGCGTGTTAGTTAGTTGATGTCGGTTCAGCCACCTGATTTACGTTGTCACAGGACCAAGTGTAAATTGTTCACTGGAGACTTCATACATCTTCCAGACTGCATCATAAATTACCGTAATAGTGGCCGACGACGTTTAGAAATTGCTGTGTGAACACATTCCTGCTCGATATTCGTCGTCGAGGCAGGAAAACTATCAAGAAACAAGTGTTTCTGAAGGGAGAACAAATTTTTGGTATATTCTGGTACATTCCGGCAAACTCAAAACAATCTACAGTCTCAAGCAACCTTAACCCGAAAGTCAACCTGAAATCGGAATGGAGCCATGCTGAAGAAACTGCCTGTTTGCAAACACGGCTTCAGGTTTACCGAGTGGAATGTTGGTCCAGTCATGTACGTCATGAGCGGATCCGGAAATTTGCTAGACATTTTGCAGAGCGTGCTTTGGACTTCTTGGAAAAGCGTCCGTCAAAACAACAAAGGCAAGAGGGGATAGCGTTCGTCACAGTTGAGATATAAAATTGGAAATCAAATGTTTGAACAGCTGTTAAGTTTTGTTTTGTGTCTAAACAGTGTGATTTGGTAGTGTCTTCTCACTTTTGAAGCTATTTTTTAGCATTATCTCTGCAGCGGGTAGGTTTTTTCAAGAAGATGAATAAGGAAAAAGAAAGTCATTTACAGGAGCATTGGTGTCACCTGCCTGATGTTCTGATCCAACGCTGAACGTTGTTCGTCATCGTGTCCCATGAGAAATTCGCTTACTTTCTCTCTATTTTTCGCACTAATTGTACATGTACGTGATGAGATTGAAGAGAACAATTTTACTCTGTTGGCCTACACGAGAATCGGGTACCGCCCTCCAGAGCTATCACTAACAGCCTAATCCCACGGTTATCTTCTTGGGAAAAATATATTAGTTTTCCTTAAGGCTTGCTTGCAAGCAAACAATTCGGGAAACTTGACTCAGGACGTTTGTTTTCCCGTCCAACAAGCCGTCCGAGTTTACTTTCGTCATTGTATTATGTAACGCTGTCGGCAGTAAACTCTTGAGCTTCAATTTGCGATTCACAACTTTTTTGGCTCATTCAAGCCTTTTCTATTAATTAATTACATTTCTCCTTGTTGATTATATTGCCGATCCTGTTGGTTCTGGCCTGATGATTGCCACGCAAGTTTTCCGCAGCAACACACGACCCTTGTACTTTGACAACTAAAATGGAAAGTTTGGTATCCATAGCGGGACTGATATCGAATCTAAGCTTTGAGTGAATAACCGAAATAGAGAAACTTACGACATGACGGAAGTATTCAAGGAGCAGGTGTTTGGAAATGAGTTTTATCCAGTCGGAAGCTTGTACACTGACAATGACGAAACGATTCCCGAAAGTTAATTAAATAGTCGCGGATGCTGCCAGGCTGTCCATTGAGAAACCCATCGAGTGAACTCCAGCTGACCGACGAATGGTGAAAGCGTGAGTGATGCTTGTACACGTTACTACCGCAATCAATTTGGTGTTTACCAGGTACTTCATTTTGATGAACGGATTTGTATATAACGGTTGCTGGCTCTACATGGGTCTTGCGGCTCTCCAAAGTTTATATTTCGTGTGCTTCCGGTGGAATACTTTAGCAGGTTACCAAAACCAAAGTCAGGTGCACAAGGAGAACTTCCCAGCTTCTCTAAAGTCACTATTGAAGTCTCTTATGACCTTGAGTGACGAGCAAAGTGGATAAATAAGTACAATGTTTATGTCAGTCCGCACCTATCAGGATGCACTTGAGTTGGTACACAACACTAGCTGACTACCTGCATCAGCAGTTTGTGAGGCGAGAGATAGCTCAGTAGTCCACACTTGTTGAGTGAAGACTAACGAGATTTTAGGGGAACATGACTGTTTATACAGGGCAGGCAGAATGCTCTGATAATATGAGTATTCGTTGGGGAAAGCCACCAACTTTCTTCTTCCTCTTTCTCACTTCCCAAGGCACACGAGGAGGCAAATGCAAGCTAAAACACTTGTCATTTCCGTTTAGAGAAGGACTTGCTTTTGGCGTACATTTTGCCGCTGACGAGGCGTCTGTCCCTTGTATGGAAAACCTTGAGCGTGTTGTCCACATTTCATTGCATTTTCTTGCTCAACAACAACTCGAATTCTCGATCGAAGATAAGTTGAAATGACAATATCGACGCTTTCGTATTCCGTGATCGAAACAGAATGTTTAGTGAATTTCGCTTCAGTTTCAACAACAGCGGGTAGACTCATTCTGAATTCCATCCCTGCAGTTCAATTCCTGTCTTTGATAGTTAACACTCGAGAAAATGGATTCCATCTTCCATGATCATCTTTACTTCTTATTCAGAAACATGTGTGGGGCCTCAGGGAAATGTTGATGGCGCCTAGCTCCTTGCCACATCGTTCTAAAAAATGAATATTGCTATCATAAAACCTCATCATTTTGACATTGAAACAATTTTCCGTGATTCGATTATTCATTCGCGATAAACTATCCGGCCTTTATCGTTAAACGATGAAAATAAACTCTCTCATCCTTCGTTGTGTAAGAAATCGTGCGAGAAATACAACTATAGAAGTTGTAACATTCTCATAGGCTATTAGACACCCACGCGAGAAACTGGTTTTGGTGCGCGTGGATGAAATGGAAGAGAAAGCGTTTGTCATCTCCAATACCCATTTACCGAAAATACTCATGTCAGCTTCAGACCAAACCAAATGTGCATTTCTTGGAAATCAGGTAATTAAAATTAAATAAAACAATAAATCTTCTAGTTGGATAATGACAAAAGCCGCAGGTGCAAAAGATGCCTAACAAGGACGTCATAAGCAGAGCGTTTCATAAAAAATCCTGATCAAATCCTTGCTTTGGAGGGATTTAAAAGTACTATAATAAAATGTTACTCTTGTTGACTTTGCAGTTTCTACGTGGTAAATCCACAAATAAATATTGTCTGAAATGTTTAGTTTAACAAACACCTTCATAATATCTTCTTCCCATAAACTCCAGAGCTGCTGCAAGTATGCAAGAAGGGATTTTGTAGCAACTTATTTGTTGGACAAAATATGCTTCGAATCCAATACTCTGAAGGAAACATGACATTTGTGAATAGATAAAAGAATTTTCATAACGCGAAAATGCAATTGACAGCTGGAATACACCTTGAAACTCCATTCAATAACTTTTCCGTTGTTGTACAAGTTAGGAGGCCATGCTATAAGTAAGAAGTTGGCCTACAGTTGCAGCTGCAGTAATTGCAACGAGTTTCACCAGGACCACAAACGAAGGTGCCTTCTCAAGCGCTATTTTGTTTTCCTTCACCTATTGTTCTGACAGATAGGCGGAAAAGCCAATTGTATTTTTCGCTCCACAGCAAATGAAGTTGGTGGCTGAGGAATCGAATTTCGTAAAGGACTCAATGTTTCTCTAAGCTCTGATCAAGGGTGCCATGACCTAAGACAATTGAAATGATGTTGGCCTTTACCAAGCCGACCTTGAGTATATATCCAATCTCAGAAGCTTTTAGTTGTACAACTTTTTCATTCAATTTCCATTTTCAAGGTTACATAATAAATGCTTTCTTCACAGAACTAACAGCGAGGCGTACCTTGACGACATTTGTACCAAAAGGGCGTTCTACAGGTTCAGCCAATATGCTGATCTTTTGGACCGACTTTGTTTTACTGACTTTGTAAAATGGATCTGATAAGCCAGTTCTGGCCGAAATTGCCAGAAACTAAACGGGGAGCAGCGCTATCGCAAGATGCGTCTTTGAAGCCTAGCCAAACGAAAATGACATTAATGCCGTAAAACAGAGGATAGTGAATGTTAATATGCATTGTTGTCGTAAAATTTTCTTAATGTGCATCTAACCTCAAAGTTATACGTGTGTGGCTCTTGGGGCTCTGCGGAATTTCTACTCCTATCCCGGCTTTTCCCATTTGAGAGCAGTCTGCAACTAATTATCTCCAAAATCAGGAACCAGAAGATTATGAGGCCAGAGGCACCATGCAATAAAGCTGCCGACTTCTTGATTGTCTCTCCACAATCACCTCAACTGCCAACGTAAATGGCCGTTCTGTGATTGTGATAAGATTTGGTTATTACATTTGGCCATCCTGAGGTAAAGCTAGGCCGTATCTACCTACAGCTTACATCCAGTTTTCAACATTTTTATTAGTAAGCTCGTCCAACTGGTCATTTCAAGGTTGGTGTATTTGCGATACCATGTTTTTGCTTGCTAACAGTCTAAAATTGAGAGAAAAACTTTCTGTGATTCTACTTGGTGGGTGAGAGCCATACCATGCAGCAAAAGCTTAACGCCAGCTCAAAAGTTAATGGAAAGCAGACTGGTTGATTCTCACAGGCTGACTTGTCAAGTCATGAATAAAACATGTGTTGTCAAAGGCAGCCGCAGCTTTTTCAACTCCAGGCATCAATCACCTACCGAGATGATGACGGCGAAAATGCTTTCTCCGACAGCTTCATGATAAGAACATCCGAAACAAGCCTCAATTTACACTGCATATCACAACTTCAATCATCATTCGAAATTCTACGGTCTCAAGTCAGGCATCTTGGATGAGAAGCTTTCGCTCAGATGTGCACCTACTGTCTCTCAATTTTCATGCACGTCCCGTTTTTGGTTCATGGTGTGCATTTTTCGTTTTGAAATAGATAATGCAAATATTTAGGTTTCGCTACGTTGGTTTGCGTGGGGGATGCAATAATCTCGCCAACGTCATTGGGAACGAAGTTTGGTGGAAGGTCGACAGGCCGTAACTCCTTGCTGCACCCCTTTTTTACAACCACGAAACCTCTTGCCAATTGCACTATAATTACAAATTTGCAATAACAAATATGTATGCAGGCCGTCCGTCCCCTCTTTGTGGGCTGCTTTGAATGGACTTGGAATCTGGCCAAGTTCCAGTAAGAAATAAGTGAATTATATAACCTCCGCTAGTCGTAAAAGCAGTTTTGAGATCAAGAAACCAAAAAAATTGCCTGGTCCCTCTTGATATAGTTCCACATTTTGTCAATTTCGCCTTGTATCATGATCTATGCACTTTTGGCCTTCGTTACAAAGACGTTGGTTTATTTTCATGTACCTATAAATATTGCCTGGTTGTTCGTGGAACGGCATTTCCGCTTCTGTGCAAACAAGTACATACGTATATTTGTTGCACAATATTGTTTCCACCAACGTGCTTTCTCTTCTGGCTGTTGCAATAAACCGAGGAGATACTGCAAAAATGACATATACAACTAGAAATATTATACAGAGCAAACATCCTATGAAAATCACATTACCTCACCGCCCCCGGGGAATATCGTGGCGTGTAGCTCTTATATGAGCAATTCTATGGAATGCCGGAAAACATGAGTCATAAGGAACTCATATTTGCGTAGCAAAAATATATAGCTCCGAGTAATTTGCATTTACCGTTGAGTGGGTTAAGCTCAGAGTTGCTATTCAAGGCTATGTCGAATATAATATACCGAATGGCAATCAGAAAATTTGCAATCGAAATGTACCATAGCTTTACGAGCGAGCCTGTGTAAATATCTGAGCTCGCGGCGGCATTCTAGAACTCAATTTGGTGTTCAAATAGCCTACCTACGTTCTATTGTTTAATGTCAGATAATTCTCAATGACAGAGATCGCTTATAATTGTGAGGTACATACCGCTTTCATCTTGATGAAAATATGTGACCTGCAAGTTATACAAAGCAATAAATCAATCTCAAAATTTGTTGGCAACAAGTTTCGACAGCTTACCCCTCACTAATCTTGATGAAGCTGCTACTTAAACTAAAGCTGTCCAAAGTATTTGTGTTCTGTTCGAAAAGTGAAACAAGCTCTATAAATTTTGCGAATTAGTTTTCCTTTTAATTAGCAACGAAATTATATATTCATCAGTCTTAGTTAAGAAGCATGCCCTGGATTATTCTATTTTGATATCCCTTTCCCTTATCCGCTTTATCTTGCGGAATTAATAGAACAACTACCTGCAACCTCTAGAACAGTTGAAAGTATCCCAAAACAAGTGTACTACGTACTTGATTACCAGCAATTTCTTTAAGCAGACTTCAAAGGAAGCCATCATTACCAAGGCAGTAGTTTTGTCGTGAGCGACCACGTGACTCTTTAATTTTCTAAATTGTTTTCAAACGTTGCTTTGAAGTTTTTTGACAGCTAGTGTCCTCTAAAAAATGTCGAAGTATGTTTTTTGCTTCATCGAGAAACCAGTCGTCTAGTTTTTGCTCGTCTCCCCCCCCAAAAACAACACATTTTTATGGAAAATACGCAGAACAGAAGTGAACCCATCCGTTTTATTCCGTCAGCTTTGTTTATTAAATGAGCTTTAAGGTGTTTCAGTTCTCAAGAATCACAATCGGCTGTGTGTGCGAGGAAATGTGAAATTTTGTGGCATTAGAATACATGTTTCATGGAGGTTTAGGACGTGAATACAAAATGCATAAACTCAGTTGTAACAATAAAAAGAAGCAGAGTAATTTCCAAATTTGTCATTTCTGTCCTTGAAATAGAAACACTCGTTTTGTCCTGTCAAGCTAAAATTTTGTTGCTACATTCTACATTGTCAGCAGTTTTTTGAATCTTGTTCTTGCAAATCTTTTCAGGCATTGTAATGTGCCACACAACAATGCATACTCATTTTGGGTAAACTTTTCTCATTTTCTCCTTTTCTGCACACTACTCATTTTCAGGTAAATTACTGCACCTGGTACATGCGCATATTACCCGTGAGACAATCCCACACACAATTAACACGTACTCAGTCAGCTTACTCGAGCCCAAGGATGAAAGCCATTCCCTTCCAGGGCCAGCTTGCCTGCTGTGCATGTTATTATTTGGGGAAAAGTTTTAAATTACCAGACACGTCATCGAGAAAGCAACTTGTATCTTCAAAGTCAGGAAGTAGTAAAAGTAAAGGCAGCAGCAAGACAATTAAGTATGCTGTCAATACAGAAGAAAGTCTTTGAAGAAGAAATCCGTTGCTAGAATCAAGTTTGCTCCTTGAGAAACTTTTCCACCGAATTAATCTGTCAAAAGCAACGGTAATAAGAACATAGAAGACCGCCCTTTGCTATAATATTACAGCTTGAGTGAGAATTTGTTTTCGCAAAAGGTCTAATTTGGTCGAGGGAATTACCTGACTTTTTTAAGGAAAACAAAATACTTGACAAGTCTGCTAAGACTTGGCAAGTTTAAAAATAAAAATGTAATCATCACCCCTGTCGTCATCACAGACGCATTTTTTTAGTGTGGCTGCACGTGGATTTGCCAAACGTTCCCTACTGATGAAAGCTTTCTCCCATATAATTTCATGCACGAACCAAAAATTCCAAATTGTGCAATTACAGCATAATTATATACACTACATATACTGTAAACCTTCACATGCATTTGCGGCAAACAGGTACGTAAATAAGGTGCCTCAAACGCTTTGTGATTAGTTGCAACTCGTCGACCTTATGCATAGGACAGGGCCTTACTTGTATAATTTCTTCATCCCTTGACCCACAGTGCGGAAGCCATGTAGACTGTAGCCTGTGTGGTTGCTTGTGACAAACATGTATTTCAATTGATCCCTCACATGTATTTTCGACTAAGATCATTATCTCCGCCCATGAACATAGGTTGCATGCTAACCCTTTGAACACGCCACGATCCAACCGCAACAAAGAAGACTTGTGTGTTTCCCTGTCTCTGTATATATACGTGCCATCCTGCTCTTGAAAATCTGCAGAATTGGCAAGCTGCTCTTTTTCAATAGAGACGGATGATTATTCTCAAAGTTGCCTTGTTCCCTGAAGCGGCGGTTTCCGTCTTCTGATCATAGTCTTTCAAGTGCAAGGCAAAATATAGACGAAAATCCAAGAACAAGACAAACCAACGGTCATATGAGACATGGATGGAGTGTCATGGAAGCAGACATGAGAGAGAACCAAAAAGATCAAACAAGTATTCATCTCAAAGTAATTAAGCCATGGATAAAAAATAAACTGAAGCTGCATTAATAACAACTGACAAGAGTCACGTTTCTGTTTCGCAACGCGAATTATTCCCGAGAAAACTTTGCCAATCATTTCTCCATCATCCACGAACGGACATAAATGGGAGACCATTTCGGAAACTCTTTTTGCAACTCCTAGTGCCTTACAGTCCAACGGTTTGATTGCGGAGTCTTGCATTATTCGACCAGATTGCCACCATTGTTCCAATGTGTATTTGCTATATTTGAAACTCGAACAAACAAAAGCTGGTAGGATTTAAATGCAATTACAAGTATTTCCGCTTGCTAAACCTTTTGTATACAACAAGGCTACCAAACAATTACACAATGACAATCACGGGGCTTACCCGCCCTTCTCGCCCGCCCACATCTGCGAGACAACCAATTTTCCTTAGATCTCCGATTAACAATTAACCAAGGATCCATTCCATCCACTCCAAAAACTGTCTACAGCTTTTATTAGCAGCAAAGTAGTATGTGAGGCTCAAAGGAAAATAATATGATACCCGCCTGCAAAACAGCTCAAAGCTTGGATGGATCGCCAAAAGACGTTAAAGAGGAGACTGCCGCCAAGATCAAACCCCGATTACTGATACACCTCCCTACAAACAGAATATCGCTACTCCTTTTAGTGAAACTTTAGAATGGGTATAAAGTAATCTAGAAATCAGCAGATGAGAGCAGAAAGATACAGCTTACAACACGATCAAGCAGACACACTTCCACAGATTTTTTGCAACCTTGTAATGCAAGTCACAGAATTCGATCGAGAAGTATACAACCCAACTTCTTGACTCAACTATTGTTTTATGGATCGCTCACTTCCTAGGAAGAATTCTTAAAAAACTTTCTTCTAAACCATAAACCAAAACGACCAAAGGAAAAAAATATACTTTTGTAATGTAACTAGCAGACTTTCCTTCTCAGACAGTCGTCATAAAGATAAAGACCGCAGTCGTTGAGCAAGGAAGGCTGGTGGAATTCGCTAGAATTTGGCCAGCGAGTGCATAAGGACCAGCATCATCGAACATACAAAGAAAGATGTGGCGATATATATAAAGTAGTAGCACATGGAAGTTTTGTGACAGATACGGAAATTGAATCCAGTGGGTTGGGTTACCCGGTCCGGGTTATTGACAATTTCAATATGCATGTCATTGTGTTTCTACGCCATGTGCGTGTCCGTAAGCCCAACTTCTCAGGAAGAAGACGCCCGAACAGTTTTCAATTTTCCACAGATCCTTTCTTCATGTGCTAGATTGTCCAAAGGTAACAAAAAGAGAAAAGGTGGGCGAAGAGGCCATAATTTTGTACATGTATCCATTCAAGTGACAAAGTCTTCATTTTGCCGGAAAAGGCCCAACGAGGCTTTATGTACTCTTTTGCAAGTGCCTGGTAGGGAATTCATAAAAAATGAGAACAATAAAAGAAAGGCACTGCAAGCAAAAGGGATAAAAGGAATTGTGAGCTGTGTGACACACTCGAAGAATGTATTTTCTGTAGTCAACATTGTACACCTTCACAAAGCTTGATTCACTTGACCAACAACATAAACAAGAGAGAACTGAAATTGAAAGCCTTCAAAGCCAGTCGCCTCTTGTCGAAAAAATCTAAATTGGCTGTGGAAACCCTATCAACACAGTCAGTATTGACCAAGCGCCAGAAAAGGTAGGTATAGGTAGGTCATAGTTTCTTGAGCAGAAAAAAGGGACATTTGGCAAACATATTTTTGAACTGTATACGAGCAATAAATCATTGTTAATCAGGAAATAAGTTACCAAAACGATTGTGTCGAGAACTGTGTATCCTTTATATCAATTACAAAGCACAGCAGTTCTGCGTCATTTAACCGAGATACGCTGCTGCGCTCCTTCCTCAAACCGGAAATACATGGTAATAATAACGTAGAGAAAGAGCCGTAACATATAAACCTTGAAAATTGCTACTACACACAACACATATAGGAGGTAACAAAGACCATTTCTTGTTTTATGTGTATAAACGTACATAATTTTGTCCAGGAAAAGGCGGACACATTGGCACAAAACAACACGTTACAATCCCGCTATTCCCTCGGCTTGCAATAAATAACACCATAGATAAATTATAATGAAAGGTTGTGGAGCACACGTCCAATATACACATTGCAGAAAGAAAAAAAACTATGAGGTAGCCGGTATTTACTAACTTATTCATAACGTAACAGAGAGTAACAGCTACTACTACTATACTATACTGACATTTTTCATTCTTCAAACCATGGGATCTTTCTCACTGTACCGAGTCATGGGACGGAAACCAGTTTCCAAGACCTCTGGAGCTTTGAATTTGGGATGAAACTCGTAGAAAACTTTACCCGCATCCTCTCCCTGGCTCAAGTCCACTTCATAGGCTGGTAGTCGCCGTTCCAGTTCCGTTTCAGCCTCGACCTCATCCTCGCTGACCAACGAAGACAACAAACCAGCTTCTCCAAGTTCATTCTTGGGGTATTTGCGAGGCTTTCGATAATCTCCTGGCGATGGCGTCCAATTTGTGAACCGGCTCACATCCCCAAGATTTATACGACCCTGGTTGTAAATTTGCTGCTTTCTCGCATCGTCTTCACCGAGGCGGACATAAGTATCTTCCATCCACCCTTCGACAGGAGACAAAAGAGGTTTCGTATTGCTGTTATTAGTATCCCTGGAATTTCGGACAAAACTTGTTCCCAGTTCCGTTACTATGGCTCGCGGTAGCGAGCCAGGAGGACTGCCGGGTTGCCGATGGCGCGTTTGATAATGCAGGTAGCCAGCCTGCTGCTGCTCCTGATTCCCATTCATGTTCATAATGGCTTCTCCTGTCGAGAAGCCTTGTTGATTGTGTCCATTTATCAATCCTGAATGGCCTCGATAATTATTCGCAACTCCCGAGGAGGAAAAAGGATGGTAGGCTGGAAGAATCGGATTTACGGGGGGAGATGGTGATTGCAAAATCCGGCTATCTTGAGTCAAAGGAGTGGGTGGCATCCAAGGATTGACAGGTTCATTTCGGTTATTATTATTCAGCTTATTATTAGATGACGGTCCGGATATTATTCCTTGTTGTGGAGGAGCTTGAGAGGGATGACGGAAGTTGACTATTCTGGTCATCTCCGGCGGCTTTGAAGTAAAATGAACTTGTTGAACGGGACGTCGGTTAATCATGACGTCTTCAGAAGATGGACCTTCAACAACAGTAATCGGTGCCTGTAGAACTTGTGAATGGAAGGCTCCATCGTTGAACTGAGGTAATTGTTGGATATTTCCATGGTGTTCGAATGGTGGTCTGTTGGGTAGCATTTGGGGGTGCTGTTGTTGTTGTTGTTGCATAACAATTGCCGGTTGTTGCTGGTTATTGTTATGGACAATGATACTTTCACCACCAGCAGGATTCGACATGGAAGTGAAGCTGAACCGGAATCCAGAGTCTGGTCTTTGATTATGGACTCCTGGCAAGGGTTTGCGCAGTTCCTGGAATCTGCCACCTGCCGGATGAGTCAGGCTCTCTCCTCGAACAGGCGGAAGAGGTTCACGAAGTCCGAACAAAGATTGATGCTCCTGCAGCTGGTTTGGAGGTCCATGGACTAATTGATTTCGCTGAGGAAGGCCATGTGATGGGGACGACAGAGACAATTCTGGCGCCATGAGTTCTGGTGCATTCTTGTCGGGATGATAATGAGCTTGGGTGAAATTGACAGTAGGTGTAGTAAGAGTATGTACGGGGACTTGGCTGTCGGCGACGTTTGCCGCTGATTCAACTTCCGGCTCCTGGGCAATATGCGGTAAACTGGAGCTACTGGTGCTTACACGGAAGGACAAAGGTGGCGATGGCGACGGTCGGAACGCCGTTTGCTGCGATCCTTTATTTTTATGAGCTGGGTAAGAAGAGTGTTGAGGAGGACGAGCAGTGGTTTCGATCGGTTTCGCTACGTTGACTTGCTGATGGGGTACGTGGAAGCGTGAAGGAGGAGGTGGCGGAGCTGGAACCAGCTCGGTTGCAGCTTCTGGATGTTTTTTATCCGTGTCTGGGCTTTCTTCTTGGGGGAAATGAAATGTTTGCGGAACTGGGAATCTCGTTTGATTGACTTTTGAGAAGAGTAGTGGGCGCCGATACGGCTGTTCAGCTTTCACTCCTGGAACTCTTGAAGAAGGTGGTAATAATGAGGGACGAGGGGCGGGCGACTCATACGTAGCACTCGCCGTCGGAACGTCTGGCTTCACGCCTTCTTTGATTGAAAGAGAGCTCTCCATGTTGTGATACAGTCGGCTTGGAGTCTCAGACAAGTTTGCCGATGAAGGGAAACGTATCATGGTTCGTTTCCCATCATTGTCATTATCATTTACTTTAGGACCGTATTGACCTCCTTCTTGCGAAGCCGCCACGGTTTCTTGCACTCCTGGCGGTTTCTTCCCTTGTTCTGTATCTTGGGCTGGATTCCGGTTCAAGTGTTCAGGTTCCGAAACTCTGGGCTTGCCGGATCTAAGAGGCTCTTTGGCTTCTTGACCAGCGACATTCAATGATGGAATCCGGTTCCGTCCCGAAGGCTTAAATGGCGGAAAGACAAAAGAGCTCGTGGGCTCTTCTGTTGTCGTTGTCGTAGTTCTCAAAGGCGGAAGCCCCTGAATACGGATTAGTGGCGGCGGAAATGTACTGCTAACTGGAGCGGAAGTACCTTTGGGAGCGTGGTGATCAGGTGACGGCGCTAGCGTTGCTTCCTCAGCTTTTATGAAGCTGTCAAAGGGGTTGAAAGTCGCGCCTTCAGGTTCTCCAGTGGCATAACTCAATTTAGCATCTTCGATGGTGAACGAGGTCATGGTTGGCATGGGCGGAGGTTCCGTGCTATACTTGCTCGTTGTTTCTGGTTCAGGGCTTGGGGTCGTTGTTGTAGAAGTTGTAGTCGTCGTCGTCGTCGTCGATGTTACAGGTACTCGAATTCGGTAGCGGATTTTTTTACCATTGTGGCCAATGGCTGTGTGTTGATCTTTAACAATTTCTTGCTTGTACTCGGGCTTCTTGTTGGGGCGGTCAGCACCTTGAGATTTATCACTTGGCTGAAGTTTATCCCCGTATGGTTGAACAGTCTTGAGGTGGATCCGGGATTCCGACAGCTCTTCCGGCATTAATTTGGTGTCGGCCAGCCCTTTTTCTTGGTCATGTTCAACAAAGAAATATTGTGTTGCGGCAATTCGGTGATTCTGTAAAGCCGGGTCAGATGAAGGAGATTCGCCAAAGTCCACGATTCTGGTAGTTCCGCCAGGCACGTTGTTCCTCCGCTTTTCCTTGTCGAGGAATAAGTGATAATCGGGTGTTTTGCCAGGATTTATCATTTTCTCACGCTGATTTCCCTCTTCGGTTTGTCCTGGTACTTGGTGTTGCTGCTGTTGTCTTCCTGGGAACATATCAGCGGGAATCCTGAACCTTGAAGTAGTACTCATGAAGCCGTCACGTCCATCTTGATCCTCTGCTTCCTCTTCGCCGGTATTGCGGATTCGTGAGTATTGGGAAAGCGTCGTGACGGATTCCCTTGGCCGACTCCTTTTTCCTGTCATGGCAGCTCCTTGAGGGCCAGTCGTCTGATTATTGCTTTTTGAGACGGCTGAGGCCATGTTGCTTGGACGTGTCTTGATGTGTCCAAATGCATGTTTCGTCGCTGGTGTCAATTGTTCTCGTGAAATTGACAAAGGTGGGGGTTGCGGCACTGTCTCGATGGGATTCTGGTGTTGAAACGTATGAGGCCATATATTCGCTTTTGCTTTCTCCACATTTCCGTTTCCGACAGAGTGAGGTAATGCTGAATTTCCGAGTTGGTGGAAGCTTTCCGGCATGACAGGTGGGGGTGTCAAAGTTGTTGATGCCGTTGTTACCTCAGCGGCTGCGGTGGTTTCCCTTGTTTTGGCATTTCCAAAATGTTCTTTTTCTCCTGTGAAGGTTTCTGCTGTTTCAGGGTCTTGAGTCTCTGGAGACTCGACTGTTTCTAGGCCGAAAGTTGATGTCGGTGATGCGGGGCTTGGAGTTGTCGTTGTAGTTGTAGTAGTGAAAAGTCCAGGAGCGGCCACGCCAGGCCGAAGTCGAGGCCGAAGTTTTCTACGAGGCGAGTGTAACAAACCGGTTCCGGTTTGTTCTTCCGGAATCACCGGACGCGTTTCCTCTGTCGGCGGCCGAGATGGCTCTGTTTCTACTTTGGCCTCTGCAAGTTTTGGCGGTCGCTGAGAAATTGGTTTAGGAGCTAGTGGAGAAGGCCTCCTTCGCTTATTCTCAGGCTGTGGGACTACCGGAGTCATTAAACTGCCATTTTCGCTGTTACTGCTGCTACTATCGCTTCCGATCGATTCCTTGTTTCGCTTAGATTGCAACGCCGCAAACGGTCCTCCTGAGGGTCTTGGCCTGCTTCCGCCATTGAGTTTTACAATCGGCATTCTTGTTCCTGGCACAGATGCCCGCTTGCTTTCAGGTTGAGGCTCAGGGGACGCGACTTGTTCTTCTTGTGCTCCTCCACTAGCTTTGTTTGCTAAAGGTTGAGCAGGGATGGGTAACGGCAGTGGTTTTTTACCAAAAGCAAATGGCCGGATTTTGGGAACCATTGAGCTGGGAGCGGGTTTGGTGGGACGTTTATGGTTATGGCTTATTACAGCCGGACTGGAAGAAGTATTGCTTTCAAGAGCGGAACTTGAGGAGACCGGTGCTGTTGGCGTCGGCTGTTTTGAACGATTGCCAATATTGTTTTTCGCAATCAAATTTTTATTTTGTCCAACTTGTACTGGGGCGGGTGTCGGAGTTGGTGTTGTTGTTGGTGGCTTTCTGTTTACGTGACTACCGGTCAGCGAAGATGTATGCGGTCGCTTGGGTCTAGATAAATTCCCATTCAAAATCCGTCCCTTTAGCTCCTTTTTACGATCCATTCCGGATTTCCCAACCGCAGCGTGATCAGGATTAACGGGCGTCGCTTCAATGATTATCGTATCGGTAGGATTCTCATTGGAGCCCAAGGTTCGAAGATTTACTTGGTCATCCGGACTTTTGTCTCTCGATTCTTCCATTTCAGATTCTTCAGAAACTGCTGCTGGGGCTGGTGGCGCTGCTGTTGGCGGAAGACTCTCATTTTCCGGGGATGCTGCCGGAGGAGAAACTCCTGACGGCCTCAACCTGTTTGACAAAGGACCGCCACGTCCTCGAAGTCCGCCGCCCGGGAACAGCTTGTGAAGATTACTGCTGATTGATGACTCTTCTCCGTCCATGTCCGGCATAGTATTATCCTCCTCGTCTTGAGCGTCTTCGTCCGAGTTTACTTGAGTCCATTCCAGCGTCTCAACGACACCTCCAGGATCAGTGTATCTGGACCGTGTTGTTTCGTGTGTCTTCTCAATACGGACCTGGAAGGTAGAGGAGACGGTAAATGTCAAAAGTCTATTGAGACTTGTGTATTCAATCCAATATCAAAACCTATTATCAACTTGATAGCCTCCCAAAGAGCTTACTCACAATGTACTCTTCAACTACACAAAGGACACAAATAAAACTTTTTCTATGCAAACTTTCATCCTTTGGCCTCCTGCATATCGCGTATACAAGTTTGGACAGATGCATATGATGGACACAATTATTCCATCATGTGCATTACAACACACTTTGGCCATCCTTCAAATGGGATATACACAAACAGTACATTCACACATGTTCCCAAAATTTAATCTAAATGTTCAGCAACAGGTTACTTTTGACATTGGGTACTTGATGTCTCCTCTCTCAAATGTCATCGCCAGATTATCAGTTTCGCAAACAATCTGAGCATTATTGATATGCATGCTTCGGATTTGGAAATTGTTCAAAGCTCTCCAGAAACTCTGCCATCGTTCTGGATTTTGGCGGTCAGACAACTTTCCGCATTTGCCAACCCATTCCATAGCTCGATACTAATTGATTTCATTAATAAAAAAATCAGCAGGTCTTCCATTAAGTCTTCGATTTACATGGAATCGTGTCTCCATTACTTCACATCTTCAGGATACAAAAAGGCATTACAAAACGTGTTTCCCACATTCAAAGATAGCAGAGAAATAATAAAAGCTTCCTGGGCTGGATGGAAGTTCCAGATCCATGACGAAAACTACATATCTGCCAACACGATTCCTTTCACTTTGATACAAGAAAGAGGAAACTTGTTGTAGACATCACCTGGCATTTCGTTCTACATTATCTCCAGAAAAAACTAATATAATTATAGTTTCCTCAGTTGGAGTCTGCCTCTATAAAATACATAGCGAGGCTATTCGGCACACACGTCGTGTGTATCTGACTGCACAAAACTTGTTTTGCTTTCCCCGCCTATCTATTTCCCATTAGGGCTTCTTCCACCAGCTTGAAGGATACGACAAAAGAAGGACACACACACACACACACGTATATGCGGTGCGGCGTGGCTGGAAAAAGCAAAAAGAAAAACCCTCCCAGCTGACATATTATTTAAAAAAAGTCTGAAGGCACGGACAAAAGGAGAAAAAGAAAAGCTTTTTTGAAAAGACAAAGTGATGGTGGTGAAAGTAGGAGCGCAACTTGTGTTCCAGCAAAGAGCCATGCATATTTGCACATACGGACCAACGAGATTGAGGCGCCTTTTCCATCTAAAGTTTTTTATTCTGCAAACCATCATTGTATGCATAAAAAAAGTGTTCCAAAAGTTTTCTTGCTCCCTCACCAACCCAGTGAGAGTGAGAACTACAGACGGAAACCAATTCCGCCCACGGGAACCTCAAGTCATCCCCGAATGTTGTTTACCTGTCAGCAGCCAAAATTTCTGCTCAACATGTAAGAGGGAAAAAGTATGCTGGCACTGCAGTTGTATCTATAGCAGTGTCTCTCTTTCCACATACACAACATTGGCTCAACTTGTTAATCCCTGTTGAACCTCCCACTGCGAAACAAGCCCGCATTACGCCCCAAGTCACTTTTGATTTACCATCTCGCCAACTAATTCACCCTGAAAACTACATGTCTTTCGTATAAAATGCTAACAATCATCATACCTTGTATATATACACACAAGTAGAAATTTTCAAAGTCATTAGGGCGTGTGAGGAGCCTCTTTCATGATATGCACATGAAAAAGTAATTTGCCAATATCTCTAGTTTCGCCAAATATTATGCTTCTCCTCCTGGATTATTATCACTCATTTGCCATTAAAATCAACTAATTTCTCAGAAATGTTTTCCAGAGTATAATTACTTGAGGGACCTCGACAAATTAGAGCGGAACTAATGCAAAAACACCAAAACACCAACTTTGCCCAAAATTCCTATGATAACACCCTTTCAACTATTCGCGCAAATCCCAAGGTCTCGCCACGTCAAAGTTGGGGCCTTTTTGGGCTGAACTGACTCTGTGAATACATTATGTTTTATTGGCAAGACGTTCAAAAATCAATGTCTCTGGAGAATGACGTAGTTTAACCTGAGATTCCGCTGCATTAGGAGCCCTAACGACCTACTAGACTTACTGATTTCCTTCAAAGTCATTTACGATTCAAATACCGCCGCAGCCAACTGACATGGCCCTTTCCAAATGCTCTTTACAACCTCCCTAATGCTTTTCCTCAAGCTTCGTTTCCTGTCTTTTATAGATTCTTGAGCCTCCACAAGCATAACGTATACTTACATATTTTTCCAAACACCAAAATGCCACGAATGTCCATCCGGACCTCACGTTGTTTCATCAATACATTCTTTTATTGATCACACTTGATTTCTTCCAAAAGAAAAAAACCTTGTACACAACATCGCCCACGTACCTATTAGCCAAGCCCCTTTGATAGAACAAAGGTTCCAGAGGAATCAAAATAACAAGAACAAAAAGTTGGTATTTCAGCCAATTCGGTTGTAGGGCGATTTTAATTGGCCAAAGGACATGGTTTCTTTCAAGGATCAAACACGCTTCTTCTTCTTGTATTCCGTACCCTTTTCACAAGATACATGTACACACATTTCGCCGTACATGTCCATTCACAAAGATACACACACGTCCCTACAGCAGCCTCTTATATTTCTACACAAAAAGCAAGAGCTCCAATTGAAAAAGAATTAATCCCGACAACATTACGACATCAAAAGCTTTCGCAGCAACATATTCAACCACCGCACCAAAACCTTCCAACACCAAAGTGGACAGACTTTGATATTACACAACGCTAATTTCCCCCCAAACACACAAGTATCTGACTGACTGACTGAAAAGAACATTTCCAATCCAACAAAGGGAGCCAACAAGAATGTAAGTTAACAATCATGTGATTAAATCGGGCAAATCTTTCGAGACAAGCTCTTATTGGACACGGCTTTCTCACCATTTCGTCCAGTCGGCCGCTTGTCACATGTATCATCAAAGGCCTGCTCCCGACATGTACATGACGTTCATAATGGATGGCAACATGATCAAATTATGAAGAATTTCGGGACAAGATGAAATTCTTGCCGTCGGCACATTAAATGATCAGAGTAGCCCTCAACGTGTTCCACGGTTTCTCCCTTTCTCCCCGCCATCTCTTTTTCACCTTGTTATAATCTACTTAACGTGTACATAAAAGAGCGGGGCGCTTTCCCCATTTACACTAAAAGTCCTTCATTCATCAACACCAAAAGGTCTACATTTATATTATACATGCTCAAGCTTTCAACTTTCCAGCTTCCCACGGAGCCATTTCCGCGTAGATTTCACAACTCGCAAGACCTCCAAAAACCTTTCCCCAAATATCTCCTTTCACAGGATGAAATCTCTGGAAAATTTACCCGGATTCCACTTATACTTTTGCTCAAAAGTTGGATTTTTTTCCGTCACCACACAATTTTAACCCAACATCCACTCTAACCACGTATCTAAAATTTCCACTCAAGATCAAGAATAAAAAATTTCTTGAATGCCTACATGTGTATTAAGAGTCCTCCCTGCCGATTTCGTGTCATTTGTGTGCGAACCAAAAATCTTTGCACGTTACAAGACCAAGAGCAATCGCCTCGATAAAATGGCGCTTAAAAAACCATTCCCACTACCCGTCTCCTCCCAATTCATTTTCTTCCATTTTTTCCCCATCTGGTGCGTACTCTAATTTGCAGATCTGTCTTGCAGATAAGCCCATGAGAAATATCACGCTCTTTTTTACACCACTCTCTGTTTTGTGCCTCTGCACAAAAAAACAAGTTTCCGGGAAAGCAAAGGCGCCACGAAAAGCTGGATTCCCAAAAAAGAAACGTGATTCTAGCTGCCCGCCATTTAAATAACAAGCCGTCAGCTCTGGTTTACGTTCCCGAATATTTACACCCTGTCTCGCTACAAACTTTCTCTTCTCCACCACCACCAACCAAATATACTTATCCCAGCTCAACTTTTGTCTGTGGACCAATTGGACACATACGAGAAATCAGAATTTCAAAGTGTAATTCAATATAAACAGTTTCAAGGGGGCCGGAGCTATATTTCAATTTCATGATGCATCGAACACGCGAATGTTTTTGACAGCAGCTCGGTTTCAACGTCTTTCTCAACTTTACAACATGAGACCCAACTTTATAATTGTTCCTGATTAATCGTCTAAAGAAGCCTGTGGAAAGCATTAATCAGGATCGAACCCGCTTACTCCGACACTTCAAGTCCCCTCAAAGACTTGAGCCAAAATCAAGCGAAAACAACACAGAAAGAGACAAACACTTTTCCTGCAGCCCTCTGCAAAATAACGTTATTAACATTTACCAAGACGGAGAAAATTTGTTTTGCAAAACTTTGTTCCTTTTCATCAAAATAACAAGGCGGCTTTTGTTTGAGTGTGGCCGGGAGATTCTTGCGGTAAGCGTCTAAAGAAGGATATTGGTGTATATGTGTATATATTTATATATCTATTTATTATTTTGCCGATGTTTTCGAACAGGACCATAACATTATAACACTAAATCCTGCTATTCATTCTCTCTCCGCTTGACTAATCTCTACACTAGGACCATCCAAAAAGGTGTAAATAAACACGTCTACAAAAACAAACAGTTTGTCTCTCTTCCTTCCTGTTTCCGAGTCCCTTTTTCCTCCTTTATAAGTTTTCTTGTTGATGTGAAAAGAAGAAGGAGCCGTAAATTATACACCAGCTTTCATTAAAGCCAAAGGGCAAGCTGGCCACAAATTCAACCCACCCGCAACACCGCCACCATAACAAAGGCTTTGGTGACTTTCGCCCAAAGCAATCAATCCAGTCACGTTGCACCTTACACCATTCAGGTGTAAGTGGAAGAAATTGCATTGATAGCTGCAGCAGCAGGGTCTCAATCTGTTCCAGTCGGCCAAGCGAAAATGGATTCAAAAATTCTTCTTCTGTCTATATAGACTAATGAATGAAGCCTATAATAAGTTTACACTTGAGCAAATTTAACTGGAGCGTGTGCTTTTCAAAGCTGGCCACCAAGCCACGAGACTAACCTTATTCAATTCATAGTACACGTGAACAATAACCGTCATTGCAAAATTTAATTTATATTCTTCTGCCCACGCAAAATTTATTATTATAGTCAGTCCCCGGGACAACAAGTGCCATATGCAGACAGACAGATCTCATCTGCTGAATCGTAAATGGCAAGTAGAGTAGCGTTTGATGAATTCCCCGCCTTGAATAATGTTCCACAAAGCGTTTGGCATCTAATGAGAGATTCAAAGGCTTTTTCATTCCCCGAATATGAATTGCTGCTCAGAAACAAGTTATGCCATAACTTTCGAGCCCTATTCCCCGTGCATTATTAGATGACACAACTTTCAGTTTCAATATTCACCCAACCCATTCTCATTCGAGTCTCATCTAAGTGCTCTGAATACCGTTACGTTTATAGCTCTTGGCGACGACAACATGCATCCATGTACATATTTTATACTGATTGTGTACATAAGGCTAGCCGAGTGCCGCCCAGAATACATGATTAAACTGGACTTACCGCCACGCCACAGCATCGAACAGTTCCAAATTCCATGCAGGCTTCCAGAAATCCCAGCTCGCGAACATCCATCGCGCTTTGGCCATAAACGCGCGGACATTCGTCTCGAGGCACACAGGGACAGTTGGTCGCGTTAATTGTGATGACTCCAGGCTCTTCTGATGCTGAAGTGCCCAAGAGGGGAAATGATGCCAGCGCTGCAGAGAACAGCAACAACAACACTGACGCTCCCGGAGACTCGAGCGACATCTTTCGGAAACTCATGTTGCTCAACTAGAAACCCGGTAAGCGGGGAACGAGAGGAACTTGTCTTAACGCTCCTTCAAGTTTCAAACGTTTAGCAAACCATTAAATTTAACATGGCGAAAATATGGCACTATTGATCACATTACCAATTTTGCACTGTCGGAGCCGCAATTTTGTTCAAGTGTTTTCGGTAGGCTTGGACGGGGAACGCTTGTCAATGGCGTCTCACCGCATTGACATTCTGACGAGAAATGAAAGTTTGTCATGCAAAAGCCGACTTGAAGGATGATGGTAAATAAATAAATATGAAACTGTGCCAAACTCTTGTTAAGTACAACATCTCGGCATCCAATCTCCTTCAACTCTACCTTTCTCTCTCAGCCATTGTAATTTCGGGAAGGGAAGAAGAAATCAAAAGTGTTGTGTGTAGCTGTCAAAAGGATTAAATCAAGAAGGCGGAGACACGGCAGGTGAGAAATAGACTTGTGTTTTTCCTATATACATACACGTCCAATAATATACACAAGACAAACACTTGATGGTGGAGCAGTACCATTGAATTCCTATAATCCAGTACCGCTATCTTGTTCCCGTTGTTGCCCCAATTTACCTGAGACAAAAATAATACCGTCGTCAGTCCATGCCGGAACCGTATATGTATGAGCTGTCCATCATAAAAATATTGTCCAGCTTCTCGTCTGCACAGGTGAATTCCGGCTACCTGCATCCCAATGGACATTTACAATCTGAACGTGATATTATGACATTATGCCGAATAATTGCCTGAAACCTACCCCAAATTCCTGCCATTCCCTCTCGGCTAAAAATATCTCTGCTCTTAATTAACTAACGTGTCGGGCTTTGAGTACAATCAATAAAGTATAAGAGTCCAAAGTCAGCGTGGCCGAGAACCACAGCAAAGATTCAGATGACATTGTCATGTTCAACAAGAACACTTTTTCAATAGCTCGCCGTCGTGAAACCAAACTTTTGTGTATTGCAATTTACCACCTATTCTTTTCTTCCGTGTGGTTTCCCGCCGCCGCCCGCCTTTTCCAAGCCTAAGATACAGGTCACGACACAATCCCAACAATTTACAGCGGGCCCAAAGCCACCAGTGTCGCGACATACCCAATCTGAAACCTTGGGATTGTCTTGACACGGCTCCTTCGGAAACAAATATACTTTTGATCTCAACCGTGACCATTGGCTTCTCAAACGAGTCGAATTCAGTTCACACCGAGCAAGAGCGTCAATTCCAATACATCCATTGTCCCTCAAGGGAAAAAAGTGACGCTTGAAATAATCACAATTACACACGGCCCTCTTTTACCAGTGCATATACTAACAAGCGGGGATTTAAAAAGTATGCATTCCCTTCCTCACTTGTTCATTTTCACGCATCCTCAAATCAAACAAACCATCCACTGATGGAATGGCAAGAAAGGCCATTGTTGGTATCAGCAAGACTTGTAATAGTACTTCAGAAATACTTACTTATCAGTCACCGTATCATTCGCCAAACAAAATTTTAATCTGATTTCCGCATGTGTGTATTTATACATCAGTGACAAATGTCTTTTTACCAAACATGAACAATCGGTTAAAAGCTGATTAGAAATTTATACGCCGCTTGTCATATTGCCAATCTCAGCTTTCATATTTTATCACCATATTATTGTGTGCAGCTCAACAACAACAACAAATTTCATACTTTGGTAACGAAACATGTACAACGAATTTTGACAGGAGAGAAATGAAAGGAGGAGTGAAATTCTATCCATTTTGCTAATAACTATCCGAACGTTGATTCACTATTGAAGGACGCAGCCTTTTCCAGACTTGTCATTCCAGGGATTGGATTTCCTATCCGGGGGCACGATGAAGGGGTCTGATTTCTCCGCGTCAACTGTCCAATTCATAATGCTGCAATACAACAAAAATATTCTTCATTTAACTGGATTTAGCCTTTTAATTCACAGAATACTTTCTGCTGTTCCGCAATAGTAAATTACATAGCTACAGCTACAACTTACGCCGGGATCGATTCGGAGGTCTTGAGTCTGTCAATATGCTCCTGGTGTTTTAAACCATTCAAAATGTGCTGAAGCACGTCTTTTGTGATGACGTTTTCGTCGGACATTTTGTAATTTCCTGGGCAATTGAAAATACCAAGATATGGACACTTTTATGGAAACTTGCTGACAGAGTGTCACACAAACGTGGTCTGGCCTCGGGCAGAGGTCCGGAGTGCTAGAACTTCTCCTGAGCTGATGATCCCATTGTTTTGGGAAACCCTACAAGAGTTCATATCGAATTCGAGTGGTATGAAGCATTTCTGGCTTCATAGACTTGTAGCGAACCTGACTTTTTAGGGCTTCATCTTGCAGTACATAGACTTCTGCTAACAAAAACGGTTGACAGCTCCACTATGATTTTAGGCGTAAGAAAGATTTGTGCAAAAATACGTACCGTGATCTTGATCGAATGTAACGCAGCAAAAATAGTGGCCCATGAGGGGATCGAACCCGCGACCTTCGCGTTATTAGCACGACGCTCTAACCAACTGAGCTAATGGGCCTGGTTGAGGAGAGACGGGCTACTCCGGCTAGTTGTATCAAGAGCCGAATGATAATCTCATGCTGATCTTCGCATTCTCATCTTTCCTCCAGCATATATTATTCGCGAGCTTGCAAACCTGTCTTTGTATTTTTCCCTCCAAATGGTAAACATTATGTATTATACAACGAGATGATCAAATTAAAGCTACCTAAGGTGAAACGCAGACCTCACAAGGAGGAATTAAACCCTTTCCAGCCATGCATATGAGTTGTGTTATGAACACAACCCATCGAGATTTTCATCTCTGAAAGCGCGCCAAAAAATTTCCCGCTTAAAAGCATGTGTTGTCATATTTGTGTTTTATAAAGGATAATAGTTTGCAGCAAGATGTACATAGTAATGTCCCGCGACCCAATGTTCATCCCTTTAAAGTTTAAAGGCAAGAGTTGAAGGCGTTGAATATTTACTTGATCAAAGTTTAAATTTCGGAGAATCTAGCGAAATGTAGCAATTTGGTATCAGTCGGAGACAAAAATTGCTGTAAGCAAAGGTATGTATTAAACTTAAGATTGCAAATACTGTATTTGATGATTCTTGATCATAAAATGTTAATTCCGATTCTCGTTTCCATTCTTGCAGCAGTGCGAAAGGTTGTACATAGCAATGGCCGACCCTGAAGAAACCAATTCACATGGCCACATGGCTCTTGGACGAGGAGTAATCCAAAGAACTGATCAGAACTATGTCGCAGCTGGAACGGAACATCAAAATTCTACCTTGGTTCTTCAGAATAGTGTTCCATCGACTACTGTCATCGAAGTGAACCATGCCGGGCATTACTATGGGCAACACAACACCAGCGGAAATCATCATGGAGCTACTCACCAACTTCAACCGATGTCGGTGACGTACACGTATCCAGCCATGTCTATGCCGCAAGTTTCTGATTATTCGGTCGGCAGTGGGCATGTAAGTTCTAAATTGAAATTGATAAAATTGGTCACTAGCTGCCATTGAGTTTTACAGGATGACTCATGGCTGTGCTTCTCTGTGTGCTCTAGATGGGAATCAATCCAGACGGAACTTCTTTTAGTATTTCTCCAATCATAATGCCGATGTCTAACAATAGTGGCACTCTTGTCCATAATGAACCAGTTCCAGTCATGACAACCTTCTATGAACCTTCACAGAACATAAACATTGTTCCTAACGCAGGATGGGCAAGTCATTCCGTACCTCTAGACTCGGTCACGTCAGTGGGCCCAGCCGGTCAACCAATGGCAGGTGGTCAGATCATAAATGTGACATTACATGTTCCTGCTGAGCAAATTTCGTCCCCTGTAGTCACTATGGCGAATACCGAGGTTGAGGAAACAGCTTCTGTGATGCAGTTGCAGGAAAATGTTGAAACGGTGCCTTCTTCCCTGCCAGTTGTTTCAAAGAAGTCTAATAAAGTTGTTCAGGTTTCAAGAACCGCAGAAGCACCAACTGCAGCTAGCGATAAGCAATGTATTATTTGCCTAAGTACCAAAGAGTTTCTGTATGCTGCCGAGGGACTTCGAAGTAACGTTCTAGAATGTCTGAGCGAGGTCATAAAGTCTCTGAACGTTTCTGTGGATCTGAAGGTACTTGAACCATCCAAATGTAAATTTTTTAATATAGGTGAACGTTATGTTTGAGACAATTATGCTTTCCTTTTCAGAACACTAAGGATTCGAAGGGGATATGTATGCAATGCATGGACAGCATGCAAAGATGGTATGTGTTCCATTCTGCTGTCACGAAACGTCATGAGTGTACGGAAGGAGATAACGACGAGCCCATTCACGAACCTTTGAATCTAGAGTCTTATCAGACTCGAGTTTATAAAAACTTTAAGAAACTTGAAAAAGGTAAGTAAATTAACTCTCCGAGATTGGAAACCTAAAATTGACAATCTGCATAAAATAAGTTTGTATTTTTTCGCAGTGAAAGGAATCTACGAAGCAGCAACGCATGCTCATTATGTCCGACGGCATTTAACATATGCCGATTGGGACTTCTTTTGCGACTATTTGTCTCAGTCTTCGTCTGCAAAGTCTGCGAAGTCCAAGGAACTGGAACGGTTCTTGATGAGCAAAGAAAGGTTATCCCATCTGTACTGCACATTGTGTGAAAAACTCATTTCAACTCCAAGTGAGCATTTTACAGTATAAAAGCAATTAGTTATTGCCAGCCATCATTTTCTATGCTTATCACTTTCACAGATGGGAAAAATGATTTCGCACTGCACTTCATCTCCGAACATACTGATTCCACTATGATGCTGCCGTGTGAGCTATGCGGTAAACACTTTCCTGAAGTGGACGTTTCAGCTTCTACAGAAGACTTTTTTCCACATTGGATATCACATTTCTATCTTATTGAGTAAGTAAGAGTTATATTTTTTCGTGACTATTTTTAATTCGTAAAAATCCTGTTTCATTTCGTATTGATTATTCCAACCAGATGCGCTGAATGCCAGAAGCGGTTTCCGACTAAACGCGCTCTTGGACAACATCACCATGCAGTTCACAAAGACCGGAAGGTAAAATGTGATAGGTGTGACAAAGTTCTAGCAAACAAACTGAGTTTAAACTTACACCGGATGACCCATCTGACTGATGAAGAACGAAAGCACTACATGGTCAAATGCGAAATCTGTGACAAAATGTACGGAACCCAATGCTACCTAGTTTATAGTCATAGTAAATTACGCCAAAAGACAACACTTGAGCCGTTTTTGTGTTTTTTCAGGATAGTCCAATGGAACTTCAAGACTCACGTTGAAACTCACTCGGGCAAGCGTCCTTGGAAATGCGAAACCTGCAGCGCTGCTTTCAAGACAAAAGCGGCTTTAGTCTCTCACCGTGATGTAGTGCATCTAAACAAGAAAAATTACACATGCGAAGTTTGTAATGAAGCGTAAGTTAAAATGTCATCATTTTTCTTCAAAAAGCACTACAATCTTAGTGAATGATGTTCAATGTTCTTTATGGCAGATTCAAAAGTGCAAGCTCCTTGAGAGGCCATGTCAGTAGACACGAGGGTCGCAAAGATTTCAAATGCGAACACTGTGGAAAGGAATTTTACACCATCTCAGCTATGAAGTGTCACGCAACTGTTCATCAAGAAGCCAGAAACTTTGCCTGTGATCAATGTGGTAAACGATTCAAGAAAGAAAAATCTCTTAAGGTACCTCAATCCACCTCATGTAATGCAGATGATGCACTTAGCAGCCATTCAAAGATACCAATTTTTCTTTACAGGAACATGTCACTATTCACACGGGTCAAAAGCTTTACCGTTGTCCCATATGCAGCAGGGAAGTTAGGATCAAATCTAATTTGTACAAGCACATGAAGATTCACAAAAAACAGATAGAACAAAAGCCAACTACTGAGAATTCTGCTAAGAAACGAAAAGCGGAGCCTCAAAAGCCAGAGCAAAGTAATGGCGCATCTGACAGCACGTATCCCCAGCAGCAAACCTCAAGTGCAGTAGCCACTGGAGTGATTGTTCACACAAATGCGAAATCTTTACCAATATTCAACAATGTTGACGTCGAGCAACTTTCAAGTCCTCATACGTCAGTAAACATAGTTGACGACAATTGTCCATCAGTTCAACTTGATAATGACCGACTTCATCTGACGGAAGAAATGTCCACTAATGAACCGACGAACAGCGAAACGGTTCACGAGGAATCTTCTGTCGCTCCGATTATAACGTTACAGTCACAGGAAACCTACTATATGTAATGTGAAACATCAGTATTATTAGGCATGTAGATTTGATTAGTCTAAAATATTTTTTAGAATTGACAATCATTACTTTGACACGACACGACCGCTAGTCGTTTAATACTTTCGAGTCAAACTATTAGCGTTGTTTCTTGTATCGCGCTGATTGCATAATCTTCTCTGTGATAACGCATCTGACTGCTAATTGCAATAATAAAACAGCTTTAGAACCAGAATTGTACAACTTTGTCACGTAAATTGAACTCATTATCTGCCGTACGAGTAATGATCGTACAGTAGGAATCGGAGCTTATCCCGGTATTCACTTGGTTACGCGAAAATTCGGTTTTCTATGGTCCAGTGCGTAGTGCGCGAAATATGAAACTTCATCTTCAGGGTTATTTGCCCCACGTAAAAACAAAAGATACATGTAGCTCGCGTTTGATTGTAAACAGACGCTGTGTTTATCCTCATCAGCGAAACTCAACTTCAGTTCGCAATCTTTTGTATACTTGAAGGTTATTATACGTGGATAATCTACAACTTGTTTTCCACCTAGCGCAGCGTTCAGCGTAAACTTATTCCAATTGTAGCAGCGTCAACAATTGTATTTTCCTCCTCAAACCGGAACCGATTATTTTCCATGCACTATAATTTGTGATTTTTCAAAGAGCTTTAACACTTCGAACGAGCTGAAGTCGCTCTTTTTGTAAATTTCATAGAGTGAAAATTACCCCGACCCCACAAAAAATAAGTGTGAAGAGTTCATTTAATAGATCTCTTAAAATGGAATCCAACGGGACCTCCGGAGTCGAGAAACAGTACAACATGAGGAATCCTGGTATAGATAATCTATGACGAATGATGTGTATGTGATACGAGCTTGGAGATTAATGCTTGTTCTACTCAACAGCGGTGAAAAGGCTTTTAAGGGAGGCTATGGAGATGGCGGAACCGACTGAAGATCTGTGGGCTCAACCCTTGGAAGACAATCTCTTCGAATGGCATTTCACTATAAGAGGAGCACCTGAAACAGACTTTGATCGTGGAGTGTACCATGGCAGAATTATCTTACCACCAGAATATCCGATGAAACCACCGTCAATCATTATGTTGACTGTAAGTTTATACTAATATATAAATCCGACGTATTGTCCGCTAATTTTTTGAGCTGAAAATTAACGAAACGTTTCTTCCCCTCCAGCCAAGTGGTCGATTTGAAACCGGTGTCAAAATTTGCTTGTCAATTTCTTCCTACCACCCGGAAACATGGCGGCCCTCATGGTCGATACGAACTGCTTTAGTTGCTTTAATAAGTTTCATGAATACTTCAACACCTGGAGCCATTGGTTCTCTAGAATACCCATCCGACGACCGGAAAGCGCTGGCCAAAAAGTCGGTGACATTCGAATGTGCAACTTGTGGACGAGTAGCTTTGAAACTGAAACAGCTCGAAGCAGTAAGGATACAGCTTTGATAGAAATCGTATTCATTTTGAGCTACAGAAACAATCTAATTGATCTATTGGCTCATTTTTCAGATAATGCCTCCTAGTCAAATCGGGACATCTCCACAACAGCTATCTACTACAGACGACATTCTGCCAGCTCAAGATGTTGTAGAACCTTCATCGCCAGTGCAGGAAGTAATTCCAAGCGAAATCCCTCCACTTCCCAGTATTCCTCGTGAAACTTGTCAGCATGATCACCCTAACGTAATGTTTAGTCGAGCTAATGACAACCAAACGCAACAATCTCGAATGTACGGCTTTGCTTTCGGAGCAATCGTTTGTGCTATAACTGGTCTAGTGTTTAGGAGACTTTGTGCCACAATGTTCGGTTGGGACAATATGTTCAACTAAATCTGAAATTGTAGAATACTTTGACAAACACTCGCTGATTCGCATTATATTAATATAGCTACGTAACGTAACTTACGTTGAACATATTTCCCCACAGTAGGGATTTTGTTCTCAAGATGTTGTAGCTGAAGTTATTTCAGTCTTTCCGTTACACCCTTTCGACATTCGTAATTTTACTTGGTTATTAGATGCTTACTTGTTTACTGCTACGGATCAACTTAATCCGGAGACAAATCGCAAACTGTAGCTTTAGTAAATTTTCCGACATACGTACTTGTTCGTGTAGCTAGAAGCATTCCACAGTCATAGCTTATATTTATCTGTATATTTTAAACCTTTTGACATGGACATTATTTCGGTAGTTTTGAAATACAATCAAACACGCCAATTAAACTTTTACTTACTTTTTATCATCCTTTGTGGGCCAAAACCAAAAGTTTTTTGTGCATTTAATCTGCTCTGGTCTCAAACAGCGTTACCGATGCTGTAGGCGGCAATAAGCCTGGTATTTGTGGTAACGTAATGTTGTGGTATTTATACCCAAAGAAAGACCGCATTATAAATGGGAGCTTGTTGATGAGAGCTGTGTCTTGTGAAGATGTGTATACTGTACCGTATGTGTATCTTTGTCAGATGAAAT
This sequence comes from Sphaeridia pumilis, assembly GCA_034698345.1. NCBI lineage: Eukaryota > Metazoa > Arthropoda > Collembola > Symphypleona > Sminthurididae > Sphaeridia > Sphaeridia pumilis. The sequence goes on from JAQGBJ010000004.1 coordinate 128,993, forward strand.
TTGACCGCAGAGAGCTGATATCTTCAGATTTCTTAATGGATAATTTATACTGGCTAAAAGATGAGCAGCTTCATTAAGTAATGGATAGAGATAATGAATAAAGTTGTTTGTTCCTACCAGAACGTTTCAGGTTCCATCCGGTCGATCAAAGCAACGTTTTCTTCCAGCTCGATAAGAATACTATACAGAGTTTCATGTTGGCTTTTATCGATAAGTTTATGATACACTGACACTGACGCTATAACTGCTCAAGGGGTTCTCGCAAATTCATTATTATAGGCCATAGGTCAGCAATAATCGTAATCCATCTCCGCTCTTGCCAGCGAGCTATTAAATAGTTTCAAGTTGAGCTGGAGATGTATACCAATATCTTTAAACGGTCTCTTACTTCAACTTTAGCATACAGCAGCTCTTCCACATTGAAGACATTTGTAAATGTTGTTCTAGGTACATGCTTTAGATGCGGAAAGTAGAAATGAAGCCTATTGTCGTTCGGTTAGTAGCTCTAGATATTGAATTAGAAGTATCAAGTAAAGTTCTTCAACGTGCATGGACATGTCTGAATTCATCAAGTGAACGCCAAAGACTTACCTTACCGAACTCGCCAGAGGAATGAAACCTAACGTAAATTAAAACGCTGCTACATTTCAAAGGTCAGCTCATTTCAAGCGTCATTCAGTACATCAGTTCCATTCATCCATTCGTCAGCGTCTGTAGCTCTGATCGTCTCGATTCTCAGTGTCATCTTACCCCCGACAGTTGGTCAACGCTTTCAGCACGACACAAGAGTTCAGGCACTAGTGAGAAACCAAACTACGCTGATATCCTTTGTTTGCGGGAATCTAGAAATACCCGGGATTTGCAAGCCTTTGCAGAAGTTTCTCGCTCAGGATTTCTCCACTGCCAGCCGGAAATCAGCAACAGTCGTTTGACAGTTGGATCGCGTAGCTGCATCATCTGGACTGGCAGGATCCAGCAGTGAGTACAGCCGTCAAACAAATGAAATATGTCTGACGATAAACAACATTTGCTTGAAGATCCTGATCTGGAGGATGCGCTGTAAGTTTGCATTCCTTATACACAATTTCGTTCCTTTGTTCCTTTGAGTAAGTAAATTACTGTCAAGAACAGCTGAAGACGATATAATATTTGTCCTAACCACTGTGCGCTGCAACATTCACGTTTGAGAGTCCAGTTCGATAATCTACCAGTTGACTTCATCGTGATCGTTTGCAATTTAGCAGTGCAACAGTACAAAACGTTAATGGCGGGAAAATTGTTTGCAATCTTAATCCCAGGCGCATTCGAGTTATCGCAATGTTTTCCCGAATACTCTTGCAGGTCATTGGAGAAACCAGTGAAATTAATCTCGTTTCTCATCTTCGTAGGCCAAGTCCAGAGTCTATCAGAGATCATGAAACCGTCCATCACCGAGAACCCGTAAATGAATCGTTAATTTCCTTTGAAAACGCCAGCGAGGAATACAACCCCAGACCGCCTTCGGAAACCCTTGAAAATGGTATAAAGTGTAAACAGTGTCCACCAGAGGCCACATTTTGCATGCGTTCTTAACTGGAATGCGTTTACTTTCAAGGTATTTCGAATCCAGCATATCACGAACCGGCTGAAATTCGGGCTTCGTCCAGTGACTGTGGGGAACCGGGTGATGCTGTGGTCTACATCCAAAGTCAATCCTCATGCCCGATTGCTACAGAGAATCCACCGGTGGCCTACTACAAGCTGGTAAGCAAAGAAGTGTCTCAAGTATTTGCAGTTTCAAATATTGTATTATACGTAATGGGCCTGATGTGAATCCAGTACAGATACGTCAGATGTAAAGATATTTTCCTAATGGTTGTTGGACTGATAGCTGCTGTGTTGTGTGGTTTTATCAATCCAATCGGAAATATCACGTTCGGAGCGTTCACAAAAGCAATGGTAAAGTCAGCTATTTCGGAACCTGAAGTTTATAGATTAAGTTATAATTCATTCTTACTGTATTTCAGGTTGAAAAGGGGCGAGAAATCGAAAATGGCTCCTGCTCTCATCAAGGATTCAACGTTTCTTCAGAGTTCACTCAAGTTGTTTTTAATTACATGGAATTCCAAGGAGGTTTAGGGGCAATACAGCTCGTCCTCGGATATGTGATGGTAGTGTGTTTTAATATTGTAGCTGAAAACCAGGTATGTTAAACCACTTCAACTTCGTTGAAAAAAAGTTATTGTTTTAAAATGTATCTAATGTGTTTGTCGTTGTTCGTAGGTCTTTCGACTAAGACTGAACTATTTCAAATCGCTCCTCCGGCAGGATGTTGGCTGGTATGATGAGTCCAGTAAACGAAACTTTTCTGTGAAAATTGTAGAGTAAGTTAAAAATGTGGTACAATTATAAGAGGTCTTGTTGGAGGTTGTGGGATCATGGCAATTTTGTTGCAGAGATATGCTCAAGATTCAGACAGCCATTAGCGAGAAAGTACCATTGACACTTTTCGGTTTTACCAACTTCACATTGTTTGCCGTCACGTCATTCTACTACGGCTGGAAATTGAGCTTGGTTATGACGTCATTAGTGCCTGTCATCATTATTAGTGTTATCGGACAAGGTTACATCTCTGGGAAAGCCACCAGCTGCGAACAAGAAGCCTACGCCGAAGCTGGGGCTGTTGCCGAAGAAGTCTTCACCAACATTCGAACCGTCACAGCATTCAACGCTCAAGAACAAGAAATCAATCGATATAGCGAAAAGCTAGTCAAGGCCAAAAAGGCTTCAGTGAAAAAGGGTTTTCTTCTGGGTATCGGAAACGGCTCAGGCTGGTTGATTTACTTTATGAACTACGCTTTGGCATTTTGGTACGGGACGTACTTGGTTCTCAAATCACGAGAGGAAGGAAATGACGACTATGGACCGGATACTTTGGTCATCGTGAGTCCTAATCAAAAGCTACATCTCCCTGAGAAGTGCAATCAAGTTCATCCACATTTTCGTTTGCAGGTACTATTCGGAGTCATCCTGGGTTCTTGGTCCTTGGGGTCTACTGCTGAGTTCTTCGAAGCTTTTGGTGCTGGAAAAGGCGCTGCAAGAGATGTTTTCCCCATACTGGACAGGTAAATCATGAGCTTAAAATTATGCGATCAAACTAGTATATCGTTTTTCTTGCAGAAAATCGAGAATTGACTACATGAACCCTGAAGGAGACAAACCCACCGGAAGGGTCAAGGGAGAGATATCATTCAGCAATGTTGGATTCACTTACCCCACCCGTCCAGCAGTGACTGTAAGTTTCATTTATTCTGCATTCGATAATAAACTGATCAAGTAATTTTTGGTTTGACTTTCATAGATACTCGAAGATGTCACCTTCTCAATCGAACCCAAATCTACAGTCGCCATAGTCGGCGCGAGTGGTTCTGGCAAGTCCACGTGTATCCAGCTCCTCCAAAGGTTCTACGACGTGAAATCTGGTTCAATCACTATTGATGGCATTGACATCCGTGACTTAAACTTGAAATGGCTTCGAGGACAGATTGGAGTTGTTTCGCAAGAACCCGTACTGTTCAATGGAACGATTGCAGAAAACATCAAATTGGGCTTCGAACATGCTACTGACGAAATGATGTACAAAGCCGCTCATGACGCCTACGCTGCTGAATTCATCAACAAGTTTCCAGATGTAAGACCTCCAGACACACTTCCTGAAAGCTGCTCAGCCTGTGTGTAAGTACTTGAGCTTTGGTATTGATAAGCCATATTTTGTCTATAGAGATATAACACCAGAATCGGGGACAGAGGAACCCAACTATCAGGAGGTGAAAAACAACGAATAGCGATTGCAAGGGCTCTAATCCGAAACCCCTCGATTCTTCTGCTCGACGAAGCAACATCTGCCCTGGACATGCAAAGTGAAAAGGTTGTCCAAGCAGCGTTGGACCAGGCCAAGGCTGGTCGATCCACAATTATCGTTGCGCATCGATTGTCTACAATTAGATCTGCAGATGTCGTTTTGGTGCTCTCGCATGGGAAAGTAAGGTCCAAAGTTTTGAATCGAGAAAGAAATGTGCATATGAATACTTTCTTTAGCGATGCCATGAATTTTATTTAGGTGGTCGAAAGTGGAAGTCACGAAGAACTAATGGAAAAAAAGAATGTCTATTACGAACTCGTTAAAACGCAAGAAGCGTTCACGTTGGCGGCACAAAGCTCAACGGATTTGCTGAAACAGAAAGGAATGGGCGATATCCATTTGGAAGAACTTTTGAGCTCCAAGAATCAAAATATGACGAACTCCACGCAGGAAAAGTTGATCTCGAAAACGTCATTGGCAGTCCACGAAGAGGTGCGTTCTCATTGAATTATATCCAATTAGTAAAAAAATATCACGAAGAATGTTACAGCTTTAATCGTCTTTGGTGGTTCTAGGAAAAGAAATACAAGAGCGAATTCACCTACAGAGATTTTTTAAAGTTGTGTATATCTGAATGGCGGCCAATGTTAGTTGCGACTATATGCACTGTTATCAAAGCTACTTTTTTACCTATGTATTCTGTTATTTTTGGTGACTATATTGCAGTGAGTCTTCATTTTCTTACTTAACATCTTGAACGTAACAGGAATGCTGAGGAGTTTCTTGATTTCAGCTCTTTACTAGCACCGATAATCAGCATGTGAAACACTACGGCGACATCTACTCGGTGCTATTTTTCGGGTTTGCTTGCGTAATGGGAATAATGTCCTTTCTGCAGGCAAGTCGATAAGATATTTGCTTCCAATGAAAATTTGTTAACCCCCCCCAATATTTGCTTTTAACACATTTCCAGCGAATATTTGGCAATACAGCCGAGTACAACTTGACTTTGAGGGTCCGGAAACTCCTTTTCCGTTTCGTACTGTATCAAGATATGACATTTTTTGATGAGCAAGAAAACAATGTCGGCCAATTGACCTCCCGACTTTCGACTGACTGTACAAGCATTCAAGGAGTAAGGATGAATGCTGGGAAGACTGAATTTAAGGTCTAACTTTTTGTTCAAGATTCGTCTCTTTTAGGCTGCCGGAAGTCGACTAGTTGGAATGACTCAAGCCTTAACAATCGTCATTTTGTCCTGTGGAGCTTCTTTCTACTTTCTTCCAAAAATGGCTGCTGTCACGATCATTTTTGTACCTTTGGTTTTATTCTCGTCGTTTATTGAGGGAAGAGTTTTATCAAACGCTAACTTGATCGAGAAGGAGTCCATTGAAAAAGCGGCCAATGTTGCTGTGGAAGCGCTCAACAATATTCGGACGGTAGCCAGTTTCGGTGTCGAAGACTATTTTCACCAAAAGTATATGAAGACTCTGATGGTAGCACACAAGTAAGTATCAAAATAAAATTGAACTGAGAACGGTAGCAGAACAACGATGATAATGGTTGAACTTAAACTCCATAGGATCAACCTAAAACGAGCTCACATTAGAGCTTTAGTCTTCGGTTTTGTCTACGCAGTGCCCTATTTCGCTTACCCTTTGAGCTTGTTTTACGGAGCCTACCTAGTTGAAGCTGAATGCGTTGACATCGCCGACGTCTTCAAGTAAGTCAGGTTTTCCGCTTTGCTATTGAATTTCAGATATTCCGGCTCTCGTTTAACCGTTTTGAACATCCAAAATACCACTTTGCAGGGTTGCTGAGGCTTTGATTTTCGGAACCATGTCAGGCGGAGCTGCCTTGGCCTTTGCTCCTGATTACGATAAAGGGAAAATCGCTGCTGCCAGAATCATGAAACTTCTAAGACGTAAACCTGTAATCGATGGCCAAGAACGGGGAAAAACTATAGTAAGCGTAGTTTTTTGGTATACCGACCGATCAAAATACAATATGATATTCTTTTGCATTTCCCAACAGAACGAAGTCACCGGAGAAGTTTCATTTAAGGATGTCAAGTTCTCTTATGCTTCGAGGCCAAACATTCAAGTCCTGAATGGAGTTGGTTTTGATGTTAAAACTACTCAGAAGATTGCAATCGTAGGACCCAGGTAACTTCAGCTTTTACAGTGGTTGATATGCAAAAGACATAGCCATTCAAGCTATTTACAAGGTTAATAACAATTAATAGCGGTAGCGGCAAATCTACAATTGCGTCATTACTTCTTCGATTCTACGATCCAACTTCAGGCCAAGTGGTAAGCGCTACAAGACGGGAGTAGATGAAAGTCCATAGAAAGTGTTGAAAGTGACAAAATGGCGTATTTCAGGTATTCGACGGGGATGATGTTCGAAATCTGGACCTCAAGTTCCTCAGGTCCAAGTACGGAGTTGTCTCGCAAGAACCTGCACTCTTTGACTGTACCTTAAGAGAAAATATTGCTTACGGTGATAGCTCCAGGCAAGTCGATGACACCGAGATAATTGATGCTGCTAAACGAGCCAACATTCACAACTTCATAACCAGCTTGCCTGCGGTAAAAAGAGATTCTAAATTGCTTCATTGAATTCTGGCTTGAACATGACAGTTTACTGCTGACTTCAGGGATACGAAACCAGAGTCGGCAATCTTGGAAACCAGCTCTCAGGGGGCCAGAAGCAACGAGTGGCAATAGCAAGGGCATTACTTAGAAACCCGAATATTTTGGTCTTTGATGAAGCCACCTCAGCATTGGATGCTCTAAGTGAAAAAATTGTTCAAAAAACCCTCAATTCTGCTTGTGCCGGAAAGACATCCATCACAGTAGCGCACCGTCTTTCGTCAATTACCGAAAGTGATTTAATTCTAGTTCTAACGAATGGTAGGATAGTCGAGTGCGGTAAACATGATGAACTTATAGCAGAGCAAGGCATTTATTACGCATTATGGAATAATCAGAGTTCTATCATGTGAACAAAGTGTTATTAAAACTCAATCGTCACAGCACAAAGTTTTTCCATTGCATATATAGTAACAGTACGGATTCTTACTGTATTCAGCATATCAGGGCACATCTAAAGTCTAGTTCAGCAAGACGTATGTATAAATAAACCTTTTATAGTACCATATAATCGTGAAAACGATAGATATTACCCTACCCTATTTACTCGGAAAGTCGTCAAGTATAAAGTAATGATACAACCGCAAGACACAAAACACGTGGGTGTGATACTTAACTATCGTAATACGCTCTCAAGTGGCTTCTTGGCTGCATCAATGTCCGTTACAATACGATACAAAACTTCATCAAGTCTAAAGCTAAATCTTGACATACATTTACTAAAACTGGAAAGACACAGAAGAGTAGCATTCCCTCAGAAAAGTAAACAACCTGGTAATTTCACAGCACTGGCAGGACCTCGCCGTTTGGTACAAAATTATATTACTATCTCGAATAAACATTGCTGCGAGTACTAATAACGGATAGTTGTTCGCATACGAAGCATAACTACACGAACTTGATAAATGCTTCAGAGGTAGAAAAGGTTCCGCGCATGCTTTTGGTTCGGTTCTAAATTAAGCGTCTGCCCGGCCAGGTAAGCAAGCTTATGGGCATACTAGAAAAAAAGTAAGTAAGTTAGCCGTCACATAGCAACCCCCAAATCCCATTTACTCAAGCAAATGGTGTTCTTACTTGACACATAGCAGGAACTCGGATCGTCCCGGGCCAATTGAAGTACATATAAGTACTCGCGAAAGCGAACTTCTGAATCAGGTCAGGTTTTATATCGGAATTGTCCTCCAACACGATGTAATGAGTTGGACCAACCGTGCCCTAGAAACAGACAGAGTTAATATGTTAACGCGGAATTATTTCTCAAACTTCCCTTCGGAAGGAATTTTTGAAATCAACACTGGAAAATAATCAGCTGTAAGTTGGGTTGCAGACCGATAGCCTTTGAATGATTACTAGCCAAGACAATAAAATGAATTCATTGTAAATTATCACTTTAAAGCTGCTAAAAAGTGATCCCTTGTTCAAGTGTCGTAAACAATTTTTTAACCGACAGACCGTTTCGTGTCCCGTCACATGGTATATGACGGAGGTGCCAAATTTTGAGAATTAGTTATTTTCAATACTTAAGCTCTTCTCGAATTTGAATACCAGCAACTAACCTCTCTAACCAGCTGCGACACGATGAAAAAATCGAAAAAATATTTTCGACATATCTGAGAATCCAGTACAGATCCAGGCTCTGGGTTAGCATAGTTTTTCCCCTGAAAGACATCAATATACATCAACCAACGGCTTTTCGTAGAAAGTCAATGACAACCAACATCATGTCAACTTACTTTCATGAGGAAAAAGCGCTCTTGAATTCGCTTCTGCACTACACAGAAAGTGAATTGTGGCATTCTCTCCATTTTTGCAGCAGAGAAAGCATTCATAAGTTGAACAACTTCAGTCTTCTTCGTTATTTCCATTTGTCCATCGCTGACACCGTCACGAAAAACTATTACTCGATCAGGGGCAGCACCATTGTTGCACTAAAATGTTTGGAAGAAAAGAGTTAAATAAGGTTCAAGGAAAATAAAGCATAATCACATGAACGGCGTACCATTCGAAACTCTTCTATGGCGGTTACAAACACTGACATCAAAGAGTTCGAACTCTCTTGATGTGGTTGCTGGAATATGGTTCTAGAATAATATCTAGTGCACTCTGTATCCATGGAGGCAACCAAAGCTGTTACTGAAGGATTCTTTCGCTTGGGGTCGTGGTAGACATCTATTCCAACGAACATAATTTTCGCTTTCTGAAATTAGACAGCATTAAAACTTGATCACATCTTCAACCCAAACCCCAACGATTAGACAGAATTGAAGACTTACCAACGGAATTTTCAAGCTCCAAATAGCGCCTCCAAGTTTGCAATTAATTTGTAGTGCAACTTTCTGTAGCACGGAGCGCATTCGCTTCTCGTTGTTGATATTCTTCATCAACAGGACCTGAGAGGGTATGGCATGATCCACGACACAAAACTCCTTTATAGCTCTGTAGATATCGTCTCTCGGGAAATTCATTATGACGATAACAAATTGAACCTTCAAAGCACAAAAGCATCATCAGAAGGTTGTCCCCAAATGCATGGTACTACTCCCGACGCTAAATGACAAGTTCATAAACTTACCGTTTCTGGGTCCACATACTGCTGCAGAGCTGCCCTGTAGTCTTTAGGATAGTTACCATTGGTGGTAACTATTTCATAGTTTTGTGTGTTTGTGAGACCCAGTGGATTACAAACTTGCTTGAATGTCTTCATGGCCGCATCCACTTTTTGACGATCGTTCTTGGCGCAAATGACGACGTACTTTTTCAAAACAATCTATAAAGCGAAATGCGATATCAGAATCTTAGTTTCTTACAATGGTAGCATAAACATTTGTGAGAAGAATTTATACTTACGGGTCTATAGCACGTATTGGTTGTCGCTTCACGGGAAAAATCTGCTTTTGCGTTCACCAACTGGCATCTAGGATTGAATTCGATAGTCGGTGCTGCGATCACACGACCCGGAACGCGAAGAAGCTCCGGTTCAAAAGACAAACCCCAGTCCTGCAGTAACTTCTTAGCTTTTTCGTGTGCTAATTAGAAGGCGAATTGGTAATTAAATGACCGACCACAAATTCTCATCATTCAGGCGATAGTACACTGAGTTTCGCAACGCAAACAAAAATGTGCAACCTTATGATGGTGTCCATGAACAAGAAAATTAATTTACCATTCACGTTGGCGATATATTGCAACAATGACTTCGCTCTCTGTTCCGGAGTGATCCTAGTGTGTTGCGCAACATCTTTCATTATGGTGAAATTAGAAGTCATTTCCGACGTCAATCCAGACAGGCTGCACAATTCGGGAACGAGCCACACAGCATTCGCATCAGCCTAGATTATCGAAACAAATCTTGGTTTATAAGTTACCCTTCTCAACTTCCGAATTACTCTCAATGATAAGCATGCGCCGTAGCGTAATCGTCAGAGCTAACAAACAAATAGTACCTCTTTGTCTCGCTTCCGCTGCTTCGGACGGGACACAAGTAATGGCTGTCGAGAATTTTGTATCAAACTGCCATACTTTTCGTTGTAATAGTCAAGGAAGGATACCTGCAAAGCATATAAAACATGCTCAAGGGAAACTGCAATGAATAAAAACGTATGGTGCTTCAGCTAACCATTTCATTTCCTCGTTCGAACGTTGACAGAGGGGTTTTGTCGAATAAAACATCATCAACTCGATAACACTTGTTATTGTAACGAGTGAGCACCAATTGACCCACCATGTAGTCAATGAATTTCGCCTGGGCCTGAGGTCCGTTCTTCATTGATTCCCTGTAAAAATGGAAACATGTACTAGAACGTATCTGATTGAATGACAATGTACACAATGCTGAATACAGCTGTGGCATTAAAGCAGAAGAAAAGTAGAGTAGCATTTGATGACATACCAAATCTCCAATACAGATGTAGTTCGAAGAACCCTGTGAGAAGCATCTAGGCAAAGCATAAGTCCTCCCTCAGTTTCTTCAATTCGAGTAGCATAACCCGGGCAAATCTCCAGCCTGCGAGCAAAGGTATTGATTACACTATCAGCTAGCAAAGCAGCTGGTCCCCCTTCCGATCTACCAATTGCATCTTGAGAAACAAAAACACTTCAAACCTACTTATGCTGTGGTATCTGATGAGTTATCCTAGCGTCGTAAAAATTTTTGGCCATTTCAACCAGTCCAAGCAAGTGATTGATCTTTCGCAGTAGGACGTTATAGAAATGGACCGAATCCAGAAGTGACATTTTCTTGATGTGCCTGAACGTGACACATACGTCTTCACCGGTGACAGGATGATGTACCAATTCCGTCTTATCCTGCAAACGAACTATTGTAATCCGACGCAGATATTACAAGTTTTCGATTGAACATGCTTATACCTTGGGTTCCAAAGGTCCAGAAACGTACATAGTCTGGCCGTCAAAAGTACGCATTTCAGGGATACTCTGACATTGCCTCAATAAGGCTTTCCGTTCTGCCATGATAATCGTGTTGGGGTCAAACTCAAGACGATACTCTACAAGCTCCTTCTTCTCGCCGATCTTCACGTAGATGAAGTTTGTTGTAAACGGAAACCTAGAACCACAAAGTAGTCATCATCTAGTCCAGGCTCAACATGATTAAATGGTTGTCTATGCCCAAATAAACTCACTTATCTCCTTTCTCTCCGGGCTTGATCACCGGAGTCAAGCCTAGCCCTGTGCTCAAATGCACTGGAGTGGGTGCCGTGAATCCTTCGGATCCCTTTGAGGTAAGTTGAGCAATCCCAGCCGCACTTTTTGCAGCTTGAGACGCAGACCTGTTTAGGGAAAGGTTGTCAAACTCTCGTTCACATTGTAGCCATGAACACCTTTGGACTTAGACAACGTTTCGAATCTTACTGATCAGACGTCGAAGAAACTGGAACAACAACATTTGATGGCCCAGGAGTAGCTGCATCAGCTTCAACAGACTGAGGCACTGGAACTTCTATTTGACGAGCTGCCACTTCTTCCTGACGGACTTCATCATCTTCCACCGAAACGTCTGCTTGTGGAGCCGCCGGCTTCGGAACAACCTTGACTTCTTCAATAACAACTTGCTCAAATATTTCTGGTTCTTCTTCACGGACTGGTGGGGGTGAAGGAGTCGGGACCGGAACGACAACCTCCTCAATAACTCTTCCAGGCTCTCGGACCACAGTATCTCCTCCAGCCATCCGACGACCTCTTCCTCCTCTGCCTCTGGACCCTTTATCGGCTAGATCTGCAAAAGCAATTTCAATCTACGATTAACGTAACTTGGAACATTTAATGACCTTCTAACGGAATTTATTCCTTCAATTCAATGCATCGCAAACAATGTATAAGTATTCTGTCCGCGAATAGAACCGATCGAGTATCATGTGTGGACCGGAAAGGCGACTTCTGAATTTTTCGCCCGAAGAAAATTCGATATTGGGTTACTTGGTGAATCCAACCCCAATAGGGTAATCTCGATTTTTCTCTCTTCCGTTTGGTCACAGCAGTACCTGAAGTACACACTTTCCTATCTTTCACCAAGTTAAATTTGGCATCTTTCAAACTAAAAAAACTGTAACTGGGCCTACGGATATCGATCGAAGCTGAAACTTTTCAGGGCCAAAGAAGTGACCCAAGGCTACCTTAATTGTACCTCGAAGGTTCCAGAATCATGTTGAAAAAAATACTTTTCACGTTGCCATAAGATAACATTGCCTTTCTAGTTAGTTTCTAGTAACACTAGTGACCCGACATCGGATTGCCACGGGCTAAAATTCCACTTCTTGTTTTGCTCTTCTGACCATTTCACACTTGAGACAAAATGAAATCGGCCACCACTGCCATCAATGCCTAAATCCGTGAATGCCAGGAGTTTATTTCGGCCGACTCATCCGTCGGGCAATATCGTCAATTTCTCTCCTAATTTCTTCAAACTTTACCTGGAGAAGGAACGCGCACAACAATGGGTTCTGGCAACTCCTCCCCCTGAGGAAGCTGCGGTTCATCAACTTTCAAATCAGCAACTTGAGCAGCAAGAACTTCCAAGTTGGCTCCCTCCCCAGCAACTTGGGGTACTGGCGCTGGTTCAGGCTCTCTCTGAAAAACATCCAAACGTTTATATTCAGCATTTACTACATCTTAAAGCTCATATGTTTTTCAAGTCATAAACTCACCACTTCAGCAGGTCCAGCCCTCCGAGTTTGACCTCTACCGCGGCCTACCGCACGACCACGGCCATCCATCTTGAACTTCAAGCCTGCAACAAAGGCAAAGAAAATCAGACGTGAATAATCCGACTAACTAGCTCCCCAAACCTTCGAAAAATGTCAGATATTTTTTCCACGCAACAATTCCAAAGTTCAACAGAGATCCTTATCTACTAGTGGAGTGCTAGGAATTCGCAGCAAAGCAAACAAGCGCTTTCCAACTGCGTAGTGCTTGGATGACCACAGGGACAAGACCGCGTTAGGAATGCAGTAGACAAAGGACCGGAATGTCTGGACTACCCAAGACGCCAATTAGCGCTACGAACTCATATTATAGTACATACATATTCAATACAGGATTCAATACAGGAAGTGATTTGCCTCTCAACTAAATATCCCACATGCCACGGACCAACAGCAGCCAAGGCTCCCAGCGTCGAACACAGCAGAGACTTCAACGGAGAATTTCAAAACTCAAGAAAACGGGAGACTGCTGCTCACCTACCTTGACTGACTGACTCGGTTTCAACCATAACAAACCACGTACTTACTTTGAAGCTCCTGTATCTATGCTTGAACAGAAATCCCAAAATAAGCACTCTGCCAGAAAATTTACAGCCTGATTACCAGGTTCCTAATGCTAACTGCATGCGAACAGAGTTAGGAAAACTGAACTATTTCAAGTATTCTCGCGAGTTCTACTAGAAAACTAGAATCTCATAATACCTACACTGTTAAACGTTCGGTCAAACTGAACTAGTTACATATCTACTAACGAATCAGTTGAACGAGTTTCTGTATCGTCATCGGCTACGATGAAGGTGAAAAGAGGGAGCTGCAGGACAGGAAACTATTTCGATATCAATCAACTGGCTAGAGTAGTTTCTGGCAGTCAGTTTCTGAAAACCAGTTCGGTAGAACTGAGAAGCTTTGACAATAAAGACTCTAACTAACTAATTTAGCTACAAATTTAGCAACTTACGGAAGATCAGTAATGTGCTGAAAAATCCAAAAATTTGTCACACTGATCTTGAACTTGATAGCTCACGCTTACTTTCACACGGGTAACTTGAATTTAAAAATGTTACGGTTCGTAAACACCACTGAAACACTCCAGTTTTTCAAACAATTGCAACTCCAAACACCAATCAACTCAATATCGCACCACAGCTTCGACTCGGTCAACAGTTGGACGAGAAATGACAAGACGGCTGACAGCACCGAAACGTTACGAGCACGCGGTAATAGAGGGTGGAGCCAATCCAGCCAGGAGGAGCCTTTTTGCTCTCACTGCAGCTGCAGTCCCTTTAATTAACACTGTGTAGACTTAGCGGGAGATCTTTGGTTTCCTCCCCCGGTCACAACAACAAAGGCAGCGCAAGTACATGTATGTACTTACTCTATGTAGTTAAACGGGAAAGAGGGCGGACGCGAGACTCTACTATTGTTGTTAACTGGCGTTTTCAAATTGATGTGTTTCCTGGCACTGGCAGCAGATGTCGCTGTCTTACCTTCAAAACGTTCGAACCGAGCGATGATGAGTAATCGCAACTTGGAGTGCAAGCAAAATTGGTGCTAAAAATGTCAAGTCTGCTGTAGAATGTCGTTAACTTGTGACCTAGCATACTAAAGCTAGTAGCTAGTTAACGCAAGTTTAAAAAACGAGCATGCTAAGCAGAACTACGCTTTCAAGATATCTTGTCCAAGCTAACTTGTCTTGTCCTCTGTCCAGCCACAAATGGTCATTTACGTCAGATGATGAATTTGGATCATAATTAAATGCCAATCATCAGTTCGTAGAACATATTTAAGTCTGCTCAAATCAGTCTGTGTCTGAATGGTATTGACAATAAAGCAAATCAGAATGAAAACAAAAAACCTAATTGAGATATAGCAAGAGCAACTCTATAGGTAAATATTGTTCAAGACAGCCTTTGAGGCTCTTTGAAGAAGCTATATTCATATCTAAAACTAATGGACAATGGAAAGCTGGGACAATACGTTGGTAAATGTTTTTTAATTTGTTACAGCCCGACTAGCGGGGAATGCATTGATGACAAAGACAATCTGAATTTGAACACATTATTTTCGCAAGAGTGGTTAAACCCGTAATATGTATAAGCCTTACAAGTTACAACTTTTTGACATTCGGCACTGAGGTGCATTTCCAATACGACGTGTCATACGCAGTACTCATGTGACCCAGCAAGCAGCTCACTTTTGAAAGCTACTATTTTTAAGACTTTTAATATTCGTCTGCATCAATCATCATTATAGCACCCTATGCAACCATACACGTTATAATTTTCCTTGTTTGGAATCCCTTAATTTAGTAGAATGTCACACGTACTTTTTCGCAATGATGTTAGCCTTTCGTACCCTTTTTGACCTCGACTCTTCTTGGCGACGACTGACTGACTGTGAGTGAGTGATAGACACAACTTGTATGTACACATGTCCCCTTTTCTTCCTACGCCTACTAAAGCACCTCAAGTTTTACAGAATTATATACGAGCACATAAATACTGTTCTGGTTATTATCCTCTCAATATTTATATGACATTCGCTAAAATAATTACAAAGCTATCGACTAGTGTAAACTGTACATTATATAACCTAAGTTCGTCTCACATTATTACTCAAGTAAAATCACCCTCCACCAGCACGCCCTCTACCTACCTACCTACTTATCCGCCGACTCTATAAATACAGCAACTACTATCCAACAGTGGCTGGTTTTGGAAATCTGTCTGTAATACATTTCGGAAGAGCCTTGTTGCCAGCCCCGCTTTCAAGTTCGTTGGCGATTTGTACTGCTAAGGGATCACAACCAACTGTCGCAGCGGCCAGCAGCTTTTTGCCTTTCAAGTAACAGACACAAAACTCCATGCTTTCGATGCTTCCGTGAATCGAAACTTCTGAATATCCTTCTCCGCATCCTGAAAGAGACATAATTCAAGGGATATTAGATGATCATAACGTTCTAGCACTCCAAGGCAAGGCTTGAAAATTATGTCGTCGCCCGGCCATGTAATTACATACCTGTATAACGAATGGAAGTCCCAGCAACGCTTGTCCAGAAGAAGGGCACAATTTTGTGGATCGTGCCAGCCTTGCCGAGCAAGTTGAGTGCCGCAACGCGCCCATGGTTTTGGGCGATGCCCCAGTGGCACACGGAAGCCTTGCCCTTCATGGCATATTCGGTTGGGAAGAGTGCCACGTCTCCCATAGCGTACACCCCACCGACACTTGTTTCAAGGAACTGAAATAAATGGAATCCCAATGATACAGGTGTCAAAGGTCAAGAAGAATCCTTCGAGCTTTGGCCAGTGCAAATTACCTTATTAACAGTAATGGCGTTGTCACCCTTGCTGAGCTGAATTTCCGCTTTGGGGAGGAACTCTGTGTTGGGTAGCGCCCCGATGGCCACAACGACAACGTCTGCGTCAAACGTCTTCTTCAAGGCTGTTGTCACATGTCGTACTTCGCCTTCAGTGTTTCCATCAAAGGACTTGGGTTCGTCGTTGCCGTAGTAGTGGATTTTATTGCCGTCAGGACTCGTAAGGAGCTTTTGGAGGATGGCTTTGCCAACTGCAGGGCCTAGAAGCGCCCCGTATGGAACCTTTGATCGGCCCACAATGTTGATAGACCTGGCTCTGCCTTTTAGCGAAGTCGCCATTTCCATGGCGATGAAAGAGGAACCGATTATAACAACGTTTTTGTTTTCCGCGAGCCGGGCGATCGAATTGGCATCACTAATGTTGTACACACAAAAGATATTCTTGAGATTTGAGCCAGGAACTGTTTCAGC